>JAGFZM010000291.1:362333-401549 GCA_017657215.1 Limnothrissa miodon | reverse complement strand
GGGGGGGGGGGGGGGGGTTGATACAGGTCAGGTGGGGCGCGAAAATTCTCCTTCTTTCTAAGTGGGGAATGATCAAAAAAGTTTGAGAACCACTGGACTACAGTATGGCTCCAGAACGGGGTTCTGTTATTGCAATACTTACTTGATTTACTTGATTCTGTTATTGCAATGTGTAATTTTGAGTGTAAGATGTGAAATAGTACTTCAATTCAATAAAATTCTTCACAAGGACATGCATTTTGTGCTGCTTGTGAATGAGGGATTTAGGGATATAGTCTATTTGAATCACTCTGCAGTTTTTGTAAACAATTGGTCGCCCATCCTCCCAGCAGATCGTTTGCACGTATAGCCTCCCCCCTTCCCCCGATCTTTATACACAATGCAAGTGAGATGATGGGTGCTGAGAGCCTGTGGGCACAAAACACCCCTTCTGTAGGAGAGAGCCGGGACGATTGAACCGGGGGACGAATTAACCATTGAAATTTTCTCGTAAACCATTCACAATTCAAACATGAAATTTTGTCATCCCATAACTTGTAATACTAGACAGACCCAGGGAAAATCGTGTCGATATGCAATACTGATCTGAAGTTAGACCCGGGGGGTCATTTTAAGAGGGATAATATACACTTATCACTTTTAAACAACAGATGAATTGATGATGTAACATATCCTACAGTATGAAATGTCAATATTTTTAGTCTAGGAGAAAAACGCCTTCTGCTGCGAGCAGGCACTGTCGGGATGATAGAAACACTTGTTTCAACCGTCCCCCAGTAGGTCCTGCAAGTCAAAGCAGTACGTTTTGCGGTCAGTGCATTAACATTTTGAAATAATAAGCGTTTGCATTAGGCCTAACTAAAAAGTACAACTATAACCAGTGCTTGAAGTAAGCTTGAAGGAAAAAATAAGTGCAGGAACTCTAATTGTAAGACATTTGACATTTGTTCGGTGACATTGTGAGTCTTTTGGATGTGTTGTTTCAAAAACTCAATCAGAATCAGAATCATTCTTCCAAGCAATAACCTATATGGGCATAGGCCATGTTTTCCTCATTCACAAAAACATGATACTGAAAAACCATTAAAAAAACATGATACAGACCAGCGTGATGCATCTAATCATAGGGAAACTTATAGGGCCGTAGTGCCATTGTGAACAATGCCATCATGACATTCACAGTATAAATTGTGACAGTTTGCATTGCTTCCCTGATGCGATTGGTTGGGACTCAGTGTATGCATATGATAGGGCACTGTCGTGTCTCGTGGGTAATGTAGTCTTTTATCGGTCTTGTGATATTGTCTATTCTCGGGCCAGTGTCGCTGTGTCGGATCAGTTTCAGCTAAGTAGGCCTACCGGAACGCAGAATAAATTGGCGCAACCCAAAAGAGTAAAATACAGAAGTAAGGAACTGCATTCTTCTGCGTTCCGGCCCACTTCAAGCACTGCCCGGAACACAGAAAAAAGTGGCGGAACGCAAAACACGAAAATACAGAAGTTCCGAAACTGCGATCAGCTGCGTTCCGGCCCACTTCAAGCACTGACTGTAACAAAGAATTTTATTGGCTCTCCATCCTTTGCTTGAAAATTGAGCAGCATTGACTAAAAGGGGTCTTTGTCACATATTTTGTCAGTATAAAGCATGAAACCAACTAGAAATTTGAAGATATATAATCATAGGGAGTCCGGTAGTAACTCCATTATGGAAGTCCGGTAATAATTCCATTGTTCATTCGCTGTGAACATATAGCCTATTTGCCTTTTGTCTCAGTAGCCTAAATTAAAATATTCACGTTTGTGAGAATACAATTGGATGGGAGGGCAAAAAGCTGACAAAGGTTGCAATGTGCAGTTGTTGCGAACAAAATGGGACAGGGTAAGAGTTGCTTGCCCTGCTGCCCGCTGTTGCTTCCAGTCACTCGGTATACAATTCTGCTACAAAGCGCCTCTCAACAAATGAACTACGTGCTCATTAAGAACTTCAAATAAAAAAAAATAAAAAAAAAATGCCTGTCTTACAATAAAAAAATGCCACTGGCCCGGAGCAGCATTACTGAACGCAATATGAGCAGAGGGCAAACCGCATTCGGCACATTTAGGCCTATATTTGTCGCAGCACCGTTAACTCAGCTGAAGGTGAAATTCTGCCAGAGACGTTTTTATAGGAGATTTATTTTGTGTTAAAATTCCTAATAAAGCTGGGGATTTGCTACTTGGCGCAGGCTGATTGTTAAGCCATAGGGTCCAAAATTGTAAAGTAATTCTAGCATAAAAATTTGACTTTATCAGACCAAACTGCATATTCCAAAAATAGAACACGGAAGTACACTAACGTCTCTTTCTCCGCTTGACTCTCCGAATGTTGTGCAATCATTAGAGAGGTCTTGTGCTGCCTCCTGGCGGCGGTAGCTGCACTCACACAATGCCGTGACTCATGTTTTACGTGAGACTCGCGGCCATTCACAATTGGTAATGACTGTACATGAACTAGTTCAGTTCATAGTTCACAATTTCTAAAATGAACTAGTTCAGTTCATAGTTCATAATTTAAAAAAATGAACTAAGTTCACAGCTCCAAAAAATGAACTATTTCAGTTCTTTTTTTCAGTATGTTGCGAACTATAATTTCTCGGCCTCAGGCTGCAATTATTTAGTTTAACACTGAAATTGTGTCATATCTTCCTATCCAATTTTTAATTCTTATCTAACCAGGGTTTATATTAACATTGAAGGCAGAGCCTTTCCCATTGTTTTAACACTTGTTGTTGTTCAGGTTAGCTGAGGATGTGACTGAAGTGCAGATTTTATTTTTCAGCCAATGGGCAAGTTTGTACAGAATACTGCTATAGATAGTAACTGTAATTAATTATTGATTTTTTTTATTTTGGTGGGACAATTTATAGTATAAGAAAGGAATTAAATTGTATGTGTAGAGTGATTTTGGTGCAACTAGTTTATAGTGAGATATTTATTAAATTGAGTCCCTTTAACAATAGGCTAAACATTTTCCCATCCTAAGATTACTGTAGGTTTGGTGGCACTTCAGATTTATTGGAGCAAAGTTTTTCAAAGTAGGCAGCCAGGATTTGAACCCAGAGGTTATTTGCAGCTTGCATGCACAGTTGTTTAGCCACTATGCTATCACTGCAGTGCTTGCACTGTGTAGTCTGAAGAGAGTTATGATAGTTAAGATAGTATGCTTAGACTGACAAAACCACAGTTAGCCAGGTGCACCTTTATCCAAAGCAACTTACATTTTGTCAGCTATCACTAAATTCAGGCAGAGTCTCCTGTAGGAGAAACTTAATGTAGGGCTAAGTGCCTTGCTCAAGAGCATAACAGTGGCAGCTAGGATTCAAACTCTCAGTTTCCAGGCAATTTGCATGCTAGCTCAGTTACTTGTCCACTGAGCCATCATGCAGTTACTGGCCTGTGTAGTCTGAAGAGTCTCAGGCCCCGTTTACACGACAATGCTCCGGGGTGAAAAACGCAAAATATTATATTGTTTCGCCGTAGCGTTTAGACGGAAACGTAGTTTTTGGAGGTTGAAAACGCAAAAAAATTTAAACCCCCTCCAGAGTGGAAAACTTCAAAACGCTCCACTCTTCCGTCATCGTATAAATGACTGAAAACAAAAAACTTAGTTTCTCCTCGCATAGTGACATGCCCCAGTGCTAGAAAAGAAAAATGGCGATCCTGCGATGGACATTCAACTTGCTTTAGCTGCACTAGTTTCACTGGAAGAGTTTCTCCAGCAAGTCACAAGAATGACGATTGAGAGTAATGCAGATCAGAGATTAATGGCAAACTTTTCACTGTTTATTTTTAATTGCGCCGCATGCTAGGGGTGAACAGGAAGAGACCTTACGCACAAGATTGGTCTTGCTGCTGTTGCCACCTAGCCATCTGGCGTGTATGCTGCATCGAAAAAAAGAAAATATCACATACTTTTGAGTTTCCGTCTGTATGCAAAACGTTCGCCTAAACGCGGAGTTAAAAGTGAGAACGAAACGGTACTTTTGCGTTTTTTGTGCAGATCGTTTCCGTGTAACTGGGGCCTCAGATTGTATGCTTAAACTGACAAAGCCACAGTTAGTCCAGGTGCACCAAACATTTTAACGAGCCAATTATGCAATTACCACTCTGTCATGTTACATCCTGCAGTGTAAGTCAATGGGGAAGATAAGTTTTAAAGCCATAAAGTTTATAAGTCATAGTTTAAGATTTACTTTTTCATTTATGCATTTAGCAGATACCTTTATCCAAAGCATCTTACATTCTGTCAGCTATCACTTAATTCAGGGACAGTCTCCCAGAGGAGAGACATAACACAGGGTTAAGTGCCTTGCTCAGGAGCATAGCAGTGACAGCCGGGATTCAAACTCTCAGTTCCCAGGGAACTTGCATGATAGCCCAGTTACTTGTCCACTGAGCCACCGTTACACAGTGTCTGTACTGTGCAGTATTAAGAGCAAAGTCCAACCTTCTCTTTATCTCTCTAATGTTAAGTCTATGGTAGGATAGTTGATAAGCAATAGTTTAAAAACTATAAAAATTACAAACTTCAAAAACACATTGCACACATGGCATGAGCGAGACCTACGTAACAAAGTTTGAACTGGTTGAAGCGGTTTGGGCCGCATAACCATAGTCATAAAAGTCAGAAAAAGGAATAACAATAGTTTGCATTTCCATGCAAACGAATTCAGAACTATTACCAAAAATGTACAGGTAATAGCTAGTTTGCCATTTATTGTGGCACCCCTTTATGATGCTACTAAAAGCCTGTTAGTGAGTCAACATAATTAACTTAATTATTCCTCATGGTAATGTAGCACTCACTCATTCAGCAGGGGGATGGAGGTCCTCCTCTTGGTCTTCTGCACCATGTTGGCTTGGTTTCTAAGGGAGATGTGGATGATGGAGGGAGCCAGCTTGCAAGGTTCCCCATCCACCTGCATGGGGATGGACTTGTACGTCGTCAGGGTGACCTCCCGGCACTGGTTTAGCCTCTCACCATGGCCTCCCACCTGCAGTGTTGCCTACCAAGATCAAGGAGTAGCATGGGATACAACACAGTCAGTACACAGACTAACTGAAAAGAGCATAGAAACATGTTGTCACCAAAGCTTAAAAACTAATCCTGAAGATCTGTCTTCTGCACCAAGTAGACTGGGGAGATAGGACACATAAATGTGGTCTGGAATTAAAGCCATAAAAGAGGACCTACCAGTGAAGTCATGGTAAAGCCGATCACCTCAATACAGCCGTCATCATGCCGTTGTGGCTCAAAGTCATGGTGCTCACTTGGGTTTCCCCATGGCATGGTGCCAGCACAGTACCTACAGCACACACAAAGGCACAGACATGCACACATGAGGGCACACACATACACAAATTAATGACACATATGTATGAAAAAGCAGAGGCTGCCCTGCATCACACAATTTAGTGGATTTACCTGGGGATGTTCAGGAACACAAGGCATTGCAGTTTCAACTCCTGTACTTTTGATGTGAGATCTGTGCCATCACACTGACATGATACCAGGGAAAAAGCATATGGTCAGGAGTAAAGAAGACTCACAAATCTCTCAATCTCAAGAAACATCTCCCAAATTGTCTTAGTGCACCTCTGACATTAAAGTCACACAATAAGACATAAATAATCCATTATTTCAATGTGAAATACTTTAGAAATAATAATTTATGTATCCAGTATTCATAAAGCATTATAAACACATATAAAGGGTTAAATTCAATTTAGTCTTAATGGCAATACTATTCTTAACTAGGTATACACTCTCATGACTGTACTTAGTAGTATTATAAGCCCATTATAAACTTTTACAACTTAAAATGTCACCAACAATTACACAGCTTAAAATTTTAATTGTCCTTTTATTTGCCTAATCATGCCAAACTTGAGAATGTAATTCCAGGGAATTATGTTTGCATGAAAATGCAGTGCAATTAACTTTATGTCGTGGAATTTCTAAGTTAAAGATTTTATAGAGTTAATAGTATATGGCAATGAGGACGTAGGGTGGTGTGGTGTATATAGTAAGGCGGTGTAGTGGCTTATGGCAGTTAGTCCCTTCTACATACAGCACTTGACAATGAGTTTTACCATTTCTAGAATTCCAGAATGCCATTACCAGTCAATTTTCCTTACATTAACAGCACACCACATCCCTTGGTGCTGACAATATTACACCCCTTCACTCCCTCTTCCAACATGACCTCTGGTAGTCGAGTTGGCCCTTTGAATCATGGTCCTACACACAGTTTTTTCATTAGTAGGGCGTTTTCCCTTTCTTGTGTTGCTCTTGGGGGCTCCTTGCTATGTGTGGGAGTAATGCCTAATGCCCCCCTTTATGCACAATAGACAATTTCATTGCATTTAATTTTTTACACCCATAAAGTTATGTATGTGACAAAATTCCTTGATCCTTATGAGAACATATCAGTTATAAATACTAGAAACATTACATATATAATATCTCATAAAAACTAGCAGAATAAAAATGATTATGAAAAATATAGGAGTTTAACAAAATAGAGACTTCTTTAAATGAGTTTAAAATGACCCAAACACATGTAACACTTACCACAACTTTAATGTGCTTGGCCAGATCTTTGGAGCTGCCCATGAGGAAGTCTGAGAATGCAGTCTAATGAAGGAACAGAAAACAAGTTGGGGAGAGTAGTCGTCATCACTGCTTTCTAAATAACTACTTCTAGTAACTGATTATACTTGTTTCTCTTACATTCGCTGCAGGGCATACTTACCCCAGCATAGAACATCTTATTACGAAAACGGCTGTTGAATTTCTCTGGGTTGGCTTCTAATAAACACAGAGGACAGAGACACCACCTGACATTATGATATGATAGTATTGACATGTTCCAAGTAAGAGAAACTGACAACGAAGGAGTCGACTTTAAAAACTATTATCCTGCTTATCTCCCGTTTGCTTATGTAGGATATACATATTTCTAAATACATACACGAAATGCAGAAAATAAAGACAATAAATAACTATAGAGATAATGGAACAGAAAATAAAGATCATATAGTGATAATACAAAATACAATGTATACAAAATATCCCCATCTAATAAGAATTAGGGCTGTCGAGGTTAACGCATTAATAATGTGTTAACGCAACCTCACAGATAGACATAAAATAGATGTGCGCCTTATCTTTTTTTTTTTAGCAATTCTGCAATTAATTGTTATTAACTACATATTGTTTTAGATTAATAGAAATTAAAAATTTTAATCGTTTGACAGCCCTAATAAAGATACAAATAGACTGCACAAATCTGTACAAGAGAAAAGAAAATATATACAATTAGTTTTTTTTTTACGAAGGCCACACCAATAAAATTAGTTGGTTCTCGGATTCGCCGCTTGAAAAAAATGCAAAATGAAACTCACACGAACATAAAAAACACCGTGGCTGATAGCTAGAATAGTGAAAAAAGCATGCTGCGTTCACGTGACGTCGAAAACCAATCAAATCGCGCCTTTCACTTCAGAGCGCAAGAGACAGGACACATGATATGAGGAAAGATGCCGGTGGATGCTGCTAGGCAAGAGTTTGCAATTATTAGAACATCTGATCAGAAGAGAAAAACATTTGACAAGTAGCCTACTTTGAAATTAAAGAGGATGAGAACTTTGCGCAGTTGTACTCACGGTGCCGAGAGCAGTCTGCTTGTGCAACTCTGTGGAGGCGAGTTTGATATTTCATTGATTGAGAGGCGAAAAAACCCATTCAAAGTGTTTCGCCATCAAAATCAATCAATAAATAAATGAATAGCATGTGCCTACACACTCACATCCTCGCGCGCGCACACACGCTTCTCTTTCACATGCAAAAAATAGTCTCTTTTCCAGATTCACGTGACTGCACGTTGATGAAGATTCATCTCCGTTGCGCTGATCACGAAGTTTTAGTCACTATCTAATTGCTATCTGGTGAATCAATGCGATTTTGACGTTCTAATGCCCTGTGATGAACTGTGACAAAATGAGTTTGAACATAGGCTACAGCAGCCTAGACGTAGTCTACATTATATGTCATGGGCCTACCTCAATTCCAATTCTCAATGCCAGCTTGCTTGGTGCTTAGATTCTCAAACTCTTAAATAAATGACAAACCGTCAAACCTTTACATAACATAGAATGACAGAATTATGAATTTGTACACTGCCTAAAACCTGCATGACAAAAAGTGTGCTGTGAGGTGTGAAAGTAAAGTTTATAAATTAGGCCACATTTAGTTTTTCCTTAACACATGAGTTAATGTCTTTAATGAACATTAACTGTGAATGTGCTAATTTACCTTCAGAACATTTTTTAATTTTTATTTCGCTCGCTCGCTCCATATTTTTCCTGAAAAAATCCGAGAACCAACTAATTTTATTGGTGTGGCCGAAAATAGCAAAAAAATTTTAGTCTTTCTTATGCAACTAACCTCGAGATTCATGGAACTCTAAAGTCACGTGAGCATCAAAGCCAAGGCTGAAGTAGTTGTTGAATACATCCAGGGGAAGCTGTTCAATATGTAAAAGACTATGTGAAAATGTGAAAGACTGCAATATAAATGCAACAAATAATCTCTCACAGCATTGAATACAGAACTGGCAAACATTCAGAGAAGCAGATTGTATGGTGATTGAATAATACCTGATTAGTGGATATAGTACAAGAGTAATTGCTGTCCGAGTAATAAAGCAAATGGTGAAACAGATGTTGAAGCAGATGTTAAATGCTCTTTCTATATTTCAGATTTGGGATAGAAACATACAGTCTTCTACTAAATCAGCTTCTCTTTCTTTGGGTTTTCAGCAAAGGCCACTGCTTTGCAGCATTTTGAGCAAAGCAGGTAATTTACAGCAGGTCAGACAAGAAGTCAATTACACGTCAGCAGACATCACTATAGCCATCACTCCACTTAGTCTGCTGAGTGCTGGACAAATACACTCACACATGCCCTAAGGAGCAGAAGGACGGGGACAAGAGGGTTGAAATGTCTGCTTTATGGCCAACTGGACCTTGCATCAACTTTAATTACAAACAATCCATCACACACTGGCATTTTCCAATCGAAAAGCCTCTTAGAGTAGTACCTCTCCTGTCTCCTGATTTTACTAACCAGCTCAATTTCACCTGCAGAGATCCAGTACATACATCCACACAAACACACACACATAGATAAATACTTTAATTTGGGAAATTAATTTGTCCAGTAGCAAAGACATATAGATTGACAGATCACCAACTGAAAGCCCACAGACAATGAGAATAAAAAAAACAAGTTACAAAACATTAACGGTGAGTGTTATATAATCTAATAGCAGAAGGGATGAAAGATCTTTTATAGCATTCTGTCCTGCAGCGCATCGACAAGAGAGTCATTTCTTCTGCTCCTTTGAGCAGTCAGTATGTGGTGCAGAGGGTGCTTGACATTACTAAGGATGGCCTGCACTTTTACCTTCATGCATCTCTCCACCACAGCCCCACCCTTTCCATTGACTGACCCAGCACAGAGCTTGCCCTCGTAACCAGTTTGTCTATTCACTTACAGTTCTTGGAAGAGAAGTTATTGCCCCAACACACAGCAGCGTAGAACAAAGCAGCAACTACAACAGATCTGTAAAACCTAGCCAGCATATTTCTGCACACAAAGGAATTTAGCCTCCTCATTAAAAAGAACCAGGTCCGACCTTTTTTTGAAGAGAGTCAGTGTTGATATTCCAGTCCAAATTTTATCTAGGTATTCATATGTGTGTACTTGTTCCATGTTTTGTCCATTTATGTTAAATGGCAAAAACTTATTTTCCTTGTTGAAACTGATGATCATTTCATTGGTCTTGCTGGAGTTCAGTATAAGACAGTTCTTTTGCTCCACTCACAGAAATCTGTGGTTACACACCTGTGATGTCATGGCCCTTCTTGATGCAAGCCACTATTGCTCTGTCATCTGAGTACTTTTGGATGTGATGGCGTCAATACAGTTCCCTGAGGGGCACCCACATTGTTCTCTACAGCTTCAAAAATGGTGTTACCCAAATTCACGTAAGGTAGTTATGAATCCAATATATTTAAATACTAGAAACTTTGAACACACACCTCAATGACTTTGGACATATTCACCCTCCAACACTCACATCTTAACTTTTTTACTACACATACACACACATATACTCTCTCTCTCACACACACACACAAACACTCTCTTTATATCTCACTCTTTCCTAAACACAATACAAACAAACACACACACACACACACACAAACATCTACAACTAACTTGCAGTATCTGGACATCATCGAACAGAGAACTACTACTACTACTACTAATATGCCCGCCCGCCCCCCCCCCCCCCCCCCCCCCCCCCCCACCTCGCCCCCCCCCCCTCCACGCAACAGTACACTACCTTCCACTATTCATCAGCTAGCTCCTTCCTTCATTCACTCAGCACACTGTCCTCCCCAACATTGTGGTATCAGCCGCCCCCAACACAACTACCAGTACATTGCTCCCTCACTTGCAGGCTCAGGTGGTGGAGTTAGTGTGGCATGGCGTGGTGTAGTGTAGTCGGGTGTAGTGTAGTGTGGTGTATAGGGTGGTGTTGTATAGTGTAGTGAGGTGTGGTGTTGTGTAGTGTAGTGTGATGTAGCCGTACCCAGTCTAACTTTTTACCATTACTATCTTTTAAAAAAAGTATGTGACAATAAATATCCTTGAATCCTTGAATCCTTATAGAGGATCGACACCCGCTCCCTCAAGCGTTCTCTTCATAATAGCTGGTTGTATGGTGTCAAATGCACTGGAGAAGTCAAAGAACATAATTCTCACATATCCACCTGGCTCGTCCAAGAATGAATATGTGTGGTGTAGCATGTATAGGATGGCATCTTCTACGCCCATCCCCTCCCGAGGCAAACTGAAGAGGATCAAGCGCATGTTGAACCTGTGGTCTGAGAACACGTAGAAGGAGCCCATAGGTCGCGTTAACCAACAAATGTCTGTCACTGACAGATTGTTTTTAGATATGACAAAAAAATCTGAAGGCCGTCCGTCATTTTGACAGATTTTACCATTATCAATAATTAAAACAAAAAAATTATTAAAATAGGCAAGTTGTGAGTTTCTTACTCTACATAAGCTTCATTGCTGTCACCAACTTTCAATCTGAGCCGACGTTACGGCAGTCTTGGTATTGAGTGGGCTAGGCTACTCATCTAGATAGGCTACATTGTAGGCAGCTGTGCGAGGCTGTTCTTGCCCCCTCTCTCAAAAAGCTGGCATGCGAATTTCACCTACCTTGGATCCTATTGTTTGGTGGTTGTTGATGGGCACAACAGCGGGTACAGCCTTCAGAATAACATTAAAACTGCATTGAGAAGTCAAAGAGAAGGCAAAGACGCAAAATTTAATGACAATTGCCACGGTGGCAGTCTCCATTGACACGTTTGATTATGCGCAAGTGAGTTCCAAACTCGCTTCAAGTGGACTGTTCCAAACTTCAACCTTCTAAGTGGACTGTTCATATTTCACTTCAATCGTTCTAAGTGGACTGCTCGTATTTTAACTACAATTATCTTCGTTCGGCTACGTTATCAAATAACATTGTTCAAATGCCAAGGCACAACAGCTGCAATGTTTTTGCGGCGGGAAAAATTAGTTCACAAGTGACCGAAAGTCTGAATCTCTGTTCACCTTTTTACTTCAGAACTATACCTATAAAATAAATGATTAGATAATACACTCGTTCTCTGAATTATTTTTTAAATGAAAATGAGTCAATAAAAAGAGTTAAATATAAGAGTTATATATAAACTCAATATTAAGAGTTAAATATAAGCATTAGGCTATTGTCTATTAGCCTCGCCCTCGCTTTCATTTCATTTCGTCCAGAGGGTCTGGGACCACTGCATTGACAATCGTTCTCTCCAGGTCAGCATACTGCCGGTCCAATCAGCGATAAGTGGGAGTGTCCTAGTGAGCAATGACTCGGTTTTGTGCGCAACGTTGGCGGCAGCGAACCTAGTACAGGAGGCTATTCAGTCCATTATGGGAACGCTTCGGAACATACAGGAACTGAAGTCTGAACAAGAACAATATTTTATTTTATCTGCGGAAAAGATGTCGTGGCCCTACTACCCACAAGGTTCGGGAAAAGTTAGATTTTCCAGCTTGCTCCGTTGGTTTCCAAGGAAGTGGCTAGGCTAAACGGTAGGGAAGCCATCATCCTTCACAAGCCGTCGCGACCCGGCTATAGCAATTGGGTAAAGGCAGATCCAATCAGTTTAAACTTCAGCAGAAACCACATATCTAATGAGAAAACGATTGTCAATGCAGCGGTCCCAGACCCTCTGGACGAAATGAAATGAAAGTACAGGGCGGGGCTGGCGAGGGCGAGGCTAATTGTCACCATTTACAAGTTTAAATAAAATGAGGGATAATAATGGACAATGACAGAATTTTTATGACCCTATCCGTCAAAATGACGAACAATGAAAAAGTCTAATGCAACCACTGAAGGAGCCTCTCCAGCGTCTTCATGATGTGAGAGGTTAGAGAGAGAGTTAGGTTATGTGAGAGCTTAAATTATTTCAGATGTCTGTAGAGGTATTGCCAGCTGTTCAGCTCAGTCCTTTAACAGGCTTGGGTTTATCCCATCCGGACCTGCAGCTTTTCCTGCACGTAGCTTCCTCAGTGTCTGAGGTGGTGGAGTGGTAAGGCTCAGATGGAGCAGTTGGAGCAGCAGGGCCTAGGGTGGTGGTGTGGTTAGGTTCTGATGGAGCAGCATGGCCCGAGGTGATGGAAAGATTAGGTGCAGGTGGGGCACATGAATGGTCAGGTGCAGCTTGAGCTGAGGTGTTGGAGTGGTCAGGCACAGGCAGAGCAGCAGGCCAGCGGTGGTGAGGTGCTCATTTGATTTCAATTACACTCCAATTGCACATTCAATACAGCCTCTCAAAGCCTCCTAGGCCTCTGGTGGCCACTTTCTAAAGGACCAAGATGTTACTGGCTGTGTTAGTAAACACACTCACTCATACATACTCACTCAAACAAACAAAAATGTCATAATGTCACAAGGCTGGGCTTTCAATAGGGTTTCAGTGGCCTTCCTCTGTCTGGGTTGCCATCTCACTTGGGCTCTGTCAGTCACTCACAGATATAGCCACTACTGTCTAAAAAAAAACCCTGTTCCAGTTGCTGCGAGGAGCTACTGATAAGCATTCTGTTTGCACCTGGGGCATGAATGTTCATGAAGACTGTATTTTTGTGTTTTACACTAAGTAGCAAAGATTCAGTAATGGTGATGGAGAGAAAAAAACAATGACTGCCACCTCTTACACATTGAACATGAGTTTCACACAATAATATGTCATTCAGGGTATTTGTATGGTGTTAAGTTAATTTGTATTGTTACTTTGTATTGTTGTTTTTTGTATTTTGAAGCAAAACCACAAATATCAAAAAATAAGTAGCTTGTTAGTAGCGCAAAACACTCTTCACTCTTCTCAGCACAGATAGCACTGCTATACTTTCAAAATATGTTCAAAGGTGACTGGTAAATATACTTTTACCAAAAGTGAAATAGGCTAGCAATGGGTTTAGGCTTCCTATTTCAGTTGACCTATTGTCAGTTGGTGACATTACCACTGCATAATGCATACGAGTCTTCCTCTTAACCTGCTTAGCTGTAACAGATAGCACTATTTAAACAATTTTCATGCTTTTTGGGGCCTTGGCCCTTGCAGATGTGCACAAGAAGCTACCTCCTGATGGAAAACCAAAGGAGATGGTAGGAGACACACTGCTTACTTTATCAGTCTGCTGTTCATCCTTGTCCTCTCCTGCAGTCTCAGAATTGGACTCCACAATGAGGTTCCAGCGGTCCAGCTGGACAATGTTCCCATCTTCTACATGAGACAAGATCTTTGACACCGGTTCATCTGTATAGCCCTACACAAAGCAAAAGAAATGGGAGGCTCTAACACTGTATTGCTTACTGTATCTGAATTCAGTTTTGCCCCATGTTTGTCATTCCAGAAATGTAATAATCATGAATGCAGTAGTTTATGTTCTCTAATGATATACCGCAGATCAATTGTGAGACTGTATAGAGAAATATGATAAGAGAAAAGTCGTTTTGCCTTTGGATAGATGAAAATCAATATACATTTGATTACAATTAAAGAAAAAATAAAATAAATAAATAAACTAAAAAGTGCCTTAGGAAAAATGAGATGGCAAAAGAGATTGGAAGGGAGTTTTGTGGTGAAGCATAACACACATACCCCTCCCCAGTTAAGTGTCCTGGCTAGATCATTTCCTGTGCCTAAAGGAAGCACTGCCACAGCAGGCTGAGGATTAAAACTGAGCTGATCCAAGATAGAGAGAATCCATCCAACCTATACAACAGAAAGGACAAAAAAAAGAGAGACCATATATCAATATATGCATTTTCTATGTTTCTATTTTGAATAGCTATTGCTGTATTACACAGCTGTTAAAAAAAGAATTATCAAAATATTGTAGGGCCAGAGAACTATCGATTGCAGAACTTAAAACAAATGTGTGTTTTTATGAGCTACAATGATTTGTTACAGTAAAATACGCAGATAAATGCCTTTTAAAAAGTTAGCGCTAAACTATACCTGTTAAATCTAAAAAAGTTGCTATTGTAACTCCAAAACACTTCTGAAACGATACTGAACTATTTAATGTTGGCAAGTTAAAAAGGTAGGTTAACAGCTCACAACATGAATCCATCTCCTGATAAATCTATGAAATAATAATAATAATAATAAAAACAACAACAACAACAACAACAACAGAAAGTAATTTTAGGGAATTACGTTTGCACGAAAATGCACAGTGCAGTTTACTTTATGTCGTGGAATTTCTAAGTTAAATAGATAATAGAGTTAATAGTGGGATAGTTGAACGGTTGAATTGATTAAAAGGTGCTCTATGAGATGTTGCAGGATTTAAGCGCGATTTTATTTTTTATCTCAAATCGTAGGCATCTCACCTTGATCGGCTAGCTTTCTGCCCCTGAAAACACTATGAAAAACCCCGGTCAAACATCAACACAGGGGCTGTAATACTCAGACGAACACTCAAACAAACCTAAACACAACAAAGCATGGCCAACCAATTGACAATAAAGTTGGTAGAGGACGTGCATTAACTCCCACCCCCTCTTGTTCCTGATTGGTTTGTTTGTTATGTTTAAGTGCACATCCCCCTATCGCTAGCGTTTGTTTCAATACACCACTCAGGCATGAGAACAGTGCAAACTTTTCCGAAACTCACTAGTTCAGTGTGTGATTTATTTTAACATGTACCGGTAATACGCATGTTCAGTTCACTACCATATCCCACAATTCCCAGTCACAATGTAAAATAAAATAGACAAAATGCATCGTTGTTGCTTATTTAAGGATCACTGTTATATGTTTTCAATATTACTTCGAACATCTTTGTGTATATAATTTGTACAGCCTATATTTAGAGACCTATAGGCAAGGCAATTTTATTTATTAAGTGCATTTCATACACAAAGGCAACTCAATGTGCTGTACAGATAAAACAGTTCAGAATAGTATGCTTCAATGTCAATTCTGATGAGGATATAATTCTGATGAGGATATATGGAGATTGACTACTGACTTCAAATAATGTGAATAGTGAATTTCTCGGTAGCTCAGGCTACATGGTTACATTTGCCGTAACAAATAAATAGATAAGGGAAAAGGCCACAGTTGGTGTTGCCTTTGATGACTGAGAGGCCCCTGCGTGACCGTGGGCCCGTAAGCAGCTGGAGTACCTGCTTACCGATAGTTACGCCACTGTGCTCCATGATGCAAAGCAAGGGTTCACATTTGGCCAGAGTATTAGTTTAAGGATTGCACAAATGAAACAATACTAAAGTATAGACTTACCGTTCCATCACCTCCACAAGCCAAAATCCGCAGGTTGTGAACTTTTCGATACAATTCTAGGCTATTTTGGAAAGAAAAAGTAAAGGGTTAGTACAGTACACAGACACAAATAACACAAACCCCCTATTAACTGTTGTGTCTAAACTGTTGTGTATAAAGCGTCGTCACACAACATTTATAAGGCGTAATTTATTTTTTCTGGAGAAGCTGCAGTTTACCCAGACAACCACCAGGTTGCACTTGGGAGCTCTGTCTATAGGCAGCAGTCTGTTTTCAAATAGTCTGCTGTAGGATAACACACCAACAACTCGGACTGTAAAAAGAATTACTGTATTAACCCAGACAACACACATACGTATGGCTTCTCATCTGCCACATTTTTTAAATGCCACTCGCTGAGCTTTTGCTGGCTAGCAAACATTTCATATCATGATTTTTTTTTTTACAGTTAAATCACGATTTCATTTCTATCCTGGTTTTCATATTACTTTGTAACTATAGATATATGTTTACTATTTTGCAAGTTACTGAACAGTACAACCAAATTATTGACCTTTGTAAAAACATAGTGCTAAATTACAAAACACCATTTAGGCCAAATATACTATGTAGTCTGAAGAGAGCCAGAATGTCAGACTGACAAAGCCACAGTTAGTCCAGGTGCACCAAACATTTTAACGAGCCAATTGTGCAATCACCAACTCTGTCACTCCAGCAGTGTCAGCCAATTACCTACACAAAACAGTTTGTTGTGTCATATTTCAAGGGAGACTTTAGTTGGCCCTTTAACAAGCTTTCAAATAAATAAACTTGAATGATGGTAGTAAAGGAACGGTTAGATGGATGAATGGATGAGTGGAGGTCAAGCGGGGCAGGCAGGCAGACAGGGTAGGCAAGCAAGTAGGCAGGTTTGGGTAGGCGATCAGGCAGGCAGATAGTGAAATTCACAACAAAGAATGCTCCAAACAAATCCAAAGCCAGAAAATGGTTAATTGGCAAAATGGTTAAAAAGGGTACAAAGCATATCGAAGATCCACAAAAGGTTAATTGAAAATATCTATATTCATAGTCTTCTTAACGTAAAACTTGTAAAGAACTATATGCGACTAGCCTCCAAACAAATTCCTTTGTTCTCTGATTCTGAGGTCAAAAGGTGAGTGGCGGCCATCTTAAAGACCCACTAAACAACATTTTTCAGTTAATTAATCCGTTTCATACTGTTTAGGATGCTAACATGAGTCATTATACGGCGAATGAACGGTGCAGAATGCGCCATTGTGGCCTACAAAGGTAGATAAAGCATTTGCAATGTTCAACAGCAGCGGTCCACCTCCAATAGAATGAAGTGCAATACAATGCAATACAGCAGTCTTTAGAGGGAGCTTGTGAGAGAAAAAAACAGAACGTTGCTTAGCCCTGCTTCAACTCTGCTTCAAGGCTCTATCCAACTCTATCAAACTAAAAGTCTGATTCAAAATAAGAACAACTAAAAGATTAAGTCACCCTTATGTGACATATGAACATATTATTTTAAACTCAAAATGGCTCTTACATGGCCCTCCTCTTATAGCTACTACAGGAAGAAAGTTATAACAAATAAAATGTGAATTTTCCAAAGGAGCCATATACTATACAAATTTACTGCGTGCAAGAATCAATGCATGCATCTGTGGGAGTGTATGCACGTGCACAAGTCCATACTACTTCATTCAGTTTTGGGTTGCTGGCTTTCTACCAGAGGCGATTTCTCTAAGACTGCAAGGGAAGCTCAGCTTGAATGCTCAAAATGTCAAAAACTAAATGGTCAAATATGTATGGTTGTGTTAATAATTTATTGACTACAAAAGCGTTAGAACATGTTCATCTCGAAGACGAGTTCGTTTAGAATAACTGACCAAGTTGTTACCTGTTCATTCCCATAGTGCCGTTTTCATAGAATTACTTTTTCTTCGTTTGGTTTAATGGTGTCCCAGCTCTGGAGACTCCTCACAAACAGTACATAGTGCTTCTAGGGGTAAGGACATGTTTTCTGCTGTACCTGCACACTTGTTTTGTCTGTCCTGTCTTAATTATCTACTGTATCTCTAGTGGTAAGAATAGTGATAAACTATGTTTTGACAGAAAATATACTCTTATGTTGTTTCTATGCACTTTTACAGTTTGTTCTGTCCTGTATTGTCTGTCTAATGTAAGCAAGAGGCAGTCTAGAGTCAAGAGTCTACTACGTGTAAAGAAACTGAGAAATAAAACTGACTTTGACTTATACATATTTTGCATTTAGCTTTAGATAAAGGTGTCTACTAAATTAAGGCACAAACATAGAAATGTTGAACATAATACTTATGCATACTCAGAATGCAGTTTCTTTCTGAAGACAAAATTTGTGAGGGCATGAAGCATATACCGTAGCCTACTCACATCTCCAGGTCAGGATCCACTACCTCCAGAAAATACTGCTCCTCTTCCAAATCTACTGATACCTGACCAGTGTTGTCATTTTACTTGTTGTTGGGGTAGACGTGGATAATATCTTTTTTCCTGGGCATAGCACTCATGATATATATACTTTGATATATAGTATATATACATGATATATTCCCTTTAATTTTGACGAGGGAGAAGTGCCGGTACTTCCAGTTTGAGGAGAGCACTACATTTGAATTTCATGCATTGTATTGGGTATGTTCACATGCTCAATTTGTAACTACATAGTTCCCACAAGACCATACAATATCTAGATATTGAGTATTCAACTATAGTACATGAATTAATTGCCCTTTCATTAAAAGATTTCCACAGTTTTCTGTGCATTGACACAATCTAATTTTTTGTTCCAAATTTTGTTCCACTGTTTTCACCAAGACATTTGAAAAAAGGTATACACGGTAATCCCAAAAAAAAAAAAAAAAACGAGCTCCCTCTAAAGACCGCTGTATTGCATTGTATTGCACTGCATTCTATTGGAGGCGGTCCGCACTGCTGAACATTGCAAGTGCTATATCTATGTCTGACTCCATGTTGTAAGATGTGTAATATAATTCACATTCTCCGAAATCTGATGGAGACTGTTCTAACTCATCTCCTCTCTGATTTTCCATGCCTTTAACACCCTGCCGTGAGTCATCACTGCCTTCTGCTGCCTGCACCTGCACCTCCTGGGTTCTCCTGGGACCTTCTTCCAACGTGATCCGGCGGCACTCCCGAATGGTCCTCAACCCACTCCACTGTCCATGCCACTGTCCATGCCTCCCTGCTGAGGGTCACCCCTGCCTTCCACTGCCTGATCCTGCATCTCTGGCTTCCTGGACGGTCTGCCTTCAGCTTCACAGATGACCCTGACATGATTGATACATCCTCCAACTGGCCCCTGGCTTGACTGCGCCTAATGACATGGGACTATATCCTGGGATTCTAATGGGACTCCTATATTACGTTCTTTACCAAAATTTTCTTGTAATGTGTATCCAATGGAATAATAGTGGACTACTCACCATCTGAGAGACTGAAAACCTACCCTAGGCAGTTGGGTTAGCCCCTTGAGCCGTCGGAACTGCCCAAGGTGTCTTCCTTTACCATAACAAGTAAAAACAAAAAACGCTGCTGGGGAGTTTTTCCTTGCCCCTGTTGCTCATTGGGCCTCTTGTGTTAAGCACTTTGTGACATGCCTTTTGTAAAAATGCACTATATAAATAAAATTGAATTGAATTGAATGTCTCTACCCCTCCTCTCCCCACCCCTGTTCTGCGATAAATTGCTTATATGTGCTGAGGTGTTTTTTTTCTGACACCAAACTATACTCCCTATTTGGTGTATAGTCTGGTGGGTTGTTTTTTTCTCTCGTCCTCTTTCCCTATGTAGTCCATTTTTTTTCTGTGTTTTTCTTCTGGCGCCTTATAATGGCAGCCAAGGTGACTCTTTCCACCAAGTCAAATTCCATGTATATGCAAGTATTCTTGGCCAATAAAGTCTGAGTCTGAGTGAGTCTTAGCCTACTAACTTGGGCTTTCTGAGAAGAGAATTTTCCATGTGACAAACACTCCCCTTAGTAGTGAAAATAAATGATACTAGGGCCTAACCTATAATAGCCTATAGCCTAATATTATATCAAAATTCAAGGAAACATATATGTTGCTATTGTGTTGTGCTCGATAGATTTGCTTTCCTTTCCTTCTCTGTCAGTATCCTCAGCTAACGTCATGTGTATTATTAACTGCAAGGTACACAAACACACATCATCCTACTCCGTTGTGTGTCTGCCCAATTAGCCTACCTCTGAAACGATGTTTAGCACCGTCCTTCCTTATAAAACCAGCAAGATGGAAATAAAGTTTGTTGCTTTCGTTTTAACGCCTCCTGAATTATTATCTTGTAGCGCAGGGGTCTTCAACCTTTTTCAGCTCAAGGACCCCTTGGCTGTGAGAGAGACTGAGCACGGACCCCCACACCTATGGAGTAAGATTGCTGTCAAAATTTTTGTGTCCATATATTTGATACACGTGCGTATTTAGTTGTGCGTAAAATAAACATTTGTGAGTTCTCAAATGAGTTCAGTCATGCATAAAAAATACGAATTCAAAAATTACAAGTACGAAACCAAAATTTCAATACGCCTCTCAATATTATGGATACGACTTCGCACACGTTACTCAACTGTCAAAATACGTCATCGCCCCATTCACAGGCATTACTTGTTGAGAAAAGAAACGTTTTGACAGCTATCTTACCCACCTGGCCCACCTCAAATCCTGCCGTCATTTGGACCGTCAGTTATGAGTGCCTACATGCACGCACGCACACACACGAACGCACACATTCTAAACAGGCATTATTATTAACGGGGGTAACACCTCGTTTCTTTACACAGTTGCATAAATTCGCCCTATAACAGAATGAATGTCACAAGGGTTAACTAGCTGGATATATTCAGCTAAATTCAGGCAAAGCTTCATTAGCTCAAACTGATACAGACAGAAAGCCTCTTCCTCTTGTGTAAATATAACTTCGTCTTTCAGAAGGAAACATGAGATTATCGTTATCGTTTTATTGTGATGGAACGTTGGATGAATGAATTCGCGCAGAACGCCTTGAAGTGCAAAGACCGCAGACTCTCATAAAAAAACAACAAAGCAAAACATCACATAGAACAAATAGCCCGCAAAGTTCAGGGTTCATCAGTCCCGACACTGAACAGACGAATCAAACGTAATTTATCTCCCGGAATGAAAAGAACGAGTTTGCTGAATCCGAAGCTATTTAACTTAAACGCACGGGGGGGAAGTGTTCCTTAATCGCGATGATCCAACTCTAATAAAAAAAGATCACAAGGGTCACATTTTTTATTATAGTGGGATGAAGAATTAAAGATAACTGATCAGCTACCAGGTCCTAGTGAGAGCACTGAACCTGGTGAGTGGAACAGAGCTTCTCTGTTCTAGGATGGATGGAATTTGCGAGGCAATGTCACATCAGGCTCAGGCTGAAGTGGTGACCTGTATTTGTACATTTATGAATGCTAATGTGTTTTGGTATAGGTAAGCAAAATGTTACGCAGGGATCAAAAAATCACATGATTCATGGCCTACAATGTGTTATTTAAAAACGAATATGAAGCAATTTTCTTTTGAACATTATGTTAACTATGACAAATTTTATTTTTTGGAAGAGAAAAAAAAATGCTTCAGACAAAATATTTTCGCGGACCCCCTGCAGTACCTCCGCGGACTCCCTAGGGGTCGCGGACCCCCGGTTCAAGACCCCTGTTGTAGCGTATTTGGAGTTTAAAAAGTAGCACTATGATTGGTCAAAGTCCAGCACATTTTCAGTATGTTGCTGCCCAATGAGAGTTGCCTTGTGCGTGAGCTGAATTAAGTCAATGGCATTTCGCGTATTATGAAGTGAAAAATTGTAGCACCGTAGTTTGATGTTTAAATGCGTATCTTTGCTACGCAAAATGTGTACAGGTTGGTAGGTATGCATTTGCAACGGTGTCATCATTATCTCTTGTAGGTATGGGACAAGTAATTAATTAGATTAATTAGGTTACTGAGTAAAATAATGCCGTTAGTAAGGCCGTTATACTTAAATGCCGTTACTTCCAACACTGTACCTGACTCTATCTATCCATCTATCTATCTATCTATCTATCGCAAATCAAAATCACCGACCAAACTGTAGAGCTAGGTATGTGCAATGGCACGAATCACCGTTGCCGCGTGCTCAAACTGTGCACACTGTCTGTCAGACCGTGGAGCGCACGCATGCCGGTACGCATGGGTTTTGTTTATCGACAACCAAGCTTGATGGCATAGTGTCATACATCGTATAAAACCTCAAACTATTGGCTAAAAGGTTATCAACTTCATTTCACTGGAAATTTCCATTGGCTAAAACTACTGTCAATCAAAAGGACAATTGTCACATTTGCTGAGCATGTTCTCATTCAGTCCGTTCCAAATTGCACACTCCTCAAAGTACACTCCCATTCATACACTATGAACACTGCGCACTACAGGAAAAGTGTGTGAATTTTCAACATCTGTGTGGAGCTGCAATCAAACATCTGTTACAACAGTTTTTTTAATGCCATTCTCAGAGTTTTGAGTAGAGTAGGTGCCCCTGCTCTTTGCTATGTAGCCGAAAATGACATCTGGTGACTGCGAGAAGTGTCCATCGTTGCACACTCCAGATTTGACCGTTAAAAGTGCACCATCCGGGTACTTGCAGCACACTTGCTACTACAGAAGTGGAAACAAACTAAGTCCTCAAACTAAGCTTTCAAAGTGCTGATTGGCTGTCGAGACATGTAATGTCTCCCCCATGCTCCAATTGGCTTCTGTGTGGCGTCATTCGAAACAGCAGGACCTACCGTACATCATCAGCATGGTAGATGTAAACATAGTACCGGCGAGTCGGCACACATGAAATAGACAAATTATGTTTAGATTCAAACTAATTCAGCTGAAGGACACTCATCAGATGACAGAAACTCACAATTGGGCAATTAGCAGGTAAGCAGAAACTCTGGACTGAAAATCACCAGCTCCTCCAACTGTTAGGCCTTTTCTTTGTCTGGTCTCTTGGTGGGTGGTGTTCTCACTAAAAGGAACAGCTTAAAAACCAACTGCATACACTGGATAACTCAGAGGTAGCTACACAGGAGAACCTAAGTGCATCTGCTGAGTGGTTTCAACTTTAAAACTAATTCAGCTGAAGGACACTCATCAGCTGACAGAACCTCACAATTGGGCAATTAGCAGGTTAGCAGAAACTCTGGACTGAAAATCACCAGCTCCTCCCACTGTTAGGCCTTTTCTTTGTCTGGTCTCTTGGTGGGTGGTCTCAGCAGTTGCAATTAGCAACTGACTTGCATATCCATAGTGATCTTCCCTGGAGCGCCAGCGAAAGCGCCAGCTCTGGTGTTCAGCCCTTCTCTTGTGAAGACATTCGAAGGTAAAGACATACGTGTCAACCTGTGCGTGTCTACCGAGCAGGGGCTCTGAGCATAGCAAAAATAATCCATCCAAGCGGTCAGCATGAGTCTCTACCCAATCCCTACATGGTCCAGATCTCGCAGGAGGTATCGCTTTGTCAGAAGACGTCGCAACCAAGGTGACCTCCGGTTGCTAAAGCAAGCCTCTGGGAATCGCTCGGCACTCTCAATAGGACTCAATAGGAATTGTCAGTCAGCCGTCAACAAAGCGGACTTCATCTCTGCCTACGCTAAACACTTGGCCTTAGACGTCCTGGCCCTCACCGAAACATGGATCAAACCTGGAAACAATGCAACCCCAGCGGCACTTTCTGTCAACCACACTTTCTCCCACACCTCTCGTCCAGCCAGACGGGGCGGTGGGACGGGCCTGCTCATCTCCAACAACTGGGAATACAACCAACTGATACCCACAGCTACCTACAACTCCTTTGAATACCATGCCACACTGGTGACAGCACCCGTCAAAATCTACCTGGTTGTCATGTATCGCCCTCCTGGCCAACTAGGAGACTTCTTAGACGAGTTTAATACACTGCTCTCATCCATTCCTGAGCACGACTGCCCCTTGCTTGTCTTTGGCGATATGAATCTACATCTGGACAACCCAAGCTCTTCTGACTTCCTCTCACTCATCCATTCCTTTGATCTACAGCTGGTTCATAGTCCTCCAACTCACAAAGCAGGCAAGGTACTGGATCTTGTATTTGTCCGCAACTGCTCTACAGAATCCCTGACTATAACACCTCTGCACCTCTCGGACCACTACTTCATTTAGTTCAGCTTACGCCTCCCTGTAGTATCTCGGACCGTCCCTCCTCTTGTATCGTTCCGCCGCAATCTCCGCAATCTCTCTCCCTCTCACTTTGCTTCTCTTGCTGCCTCTGCTCTTCCACCAGCATGTACATTCTCCTCACTTGAGGTCAATGATGCCACTGAGTCTCTGTGCTCTACCCTGAGGATGTGTCTTGATAGGCTATGTCCCCTATCCACCAAACTGACTCGGCCCTCCCAACCGCATCCTTGGCTTGAGGATTCCATCCGTCAACAGCGTACAAACCTCAGAGCTGCTGAAAGGCAATGGCGCAAATCAAGAAATCCTTCTGACTTAAACAGGTTCCAGGCACTGCTCTCTTCCTTCTCATCTGGTGTCACTGCTGCAAAGAAGGCTTTCTATAATGACAAAATTCAAAATGCCACGGAAACCAGGAGACTATTCTCAACCTTCAAAACTTTACTCAACCCCCCACCACCACCTCCTGCTACCAATCTGACAGCTGATTCTTTTGCTTCTTTCTTCAACGACAAAGTAGCTGCCATCAGTAGGCAGTTCTCTGAACCAACTGCAAAGGCTACAACTGGACCATATACTAGCGGAAGCACCTCCGATTGCAATAGTCCTGCCGCGACATTTGCTTCATTCAAACCCCTCACCGAAATGGATGTGTCCAAACTTCTCACTTGCAGCCGTCCTACAACGTGCCCTCTGGACCCGATTCTAACCAACCTCTTGCAATCCATAGCTCCAACTATCACACCAGCTATCACACATGTGATCAACACTTCACTATCAACAGGAATCTTCCCCTCTGCAATCAAGCATGCTCAGGTAACACCTCTACTCAAAAAAACCCTCTCTTGCTCCCGACCAAGTGGGAAACTACAGGCCGGTCTCTCTCCTTCCGTTCCTTGCTAAAACTATTGAAAGGGCGGTATTCAAACAGGTTACTGAATTCTTGAGCCAACAGAAGCTACTCGACCACAACCAATCTGGCTTTAAGAGCGGCCACTCCACTGAAACAGCTCTACTATCTGTGGTTGAAGCCTTAAAAGAAGCCAGAGCGGAATCAAGGTCATCTGTACTCATCCTGCTTGACCTGTCAGCTGCGTTTGATACGGTAAACCACAGTATTCTATTGTCTATACTGTCAAACATGGGCATCAAGGGTGATGTATACTGCTGGTTCGAATCCTACCTCACTGGGCGACTGTTCAAAGTGTCCTGGCTAGGACACACCTCTGCGCCTTACCACCTTGCTACTAGAGTACCCCAAGGATCTGTGTTGGGCCCCCTTCTTTTCTCCATCTATACCACTTCTTTGGGCCAAATCATCCGCCAGCACGGCTTCTCTTACCACTGCTACGCCGATGATACCCAGCTCTATCTGTCATCCTCACCCGATGACCCAACCATCCAAACACGAATCTCAGATTGCCTCTCTGACATCTCTGCATGGATGCAAGACCATCATCTCCAGCTGAACCTCTCAAAAACCGAGCTGCTGGTCCTCCCAGCTAAACCAACTATTCACCACAACATTTGCATCAACTCTGGCTCCTTGTCTCTTGCTCCCTCACGAGTAGCCAGGAACCTAGGTGTTATGATTGACGACCAGCTAACCTTCAATGACCATGTTGCTTCTGTTGCCCGGGCCTGCCGCTTCGCACTATTCAATATCAAAAAGATCAGACCATACCTAACTCAACAAGCCACCCAAACCCTAACTCAACAAGCCACCCAAACCCTAACTCAACAAGCTGGTTCAAACTATGGTCCTCTCACGCCTTGACTACTGCAATGCCCTTCTGGCAGGACTTCCTGCCTGTGCCGTCAAGCCACTTCAGATGATCCAAAATGCTGCGGCGCGTCTCATCTTCAATCAGCAGAAGAGGACGCATGTCACCCCTCTGCTAATCGAGCTCCACTGGTTGCCTCTGGCGGCTCGCATCAAATTCAAATCACTGATGCTGACTTACAAAGTGCTTAGAGGATCTGCCCCTTTTTATCTAAGCGCTTTCATAAAAGCTCAGGCTACCCCCCGAACACTCCGGTCCTCCAATGACTCTCGACTGGCAATCCCGGCACCTCGCCCAAGGCAATCCAGACTCTTCTCATATGTCGTCCCACGCTGGTGGAATGACCTACCAAAAACAATCAGAACAGGGCCATCTCTGGAGGCCTTCAAAAAGCTCTTAAAGACCCAGCTATTCAGAGAACATCTTCTATCCTAGCACTAAAATGAACTGAAGCACTATCCCCTAGCACTATGCTCCTTAAGGTTTCTGCTATGTAGCTCGATTGTTATCCTCGTTTTGTAAGTCGCTTTGGATAAAAGCGTCTGCTAAATGAATAAATGTAATGTAATATAATGTATACATCGTTATTTCGGGGAAAGTATATTGATTAGAAGAAAACGGGCATCACATTTCGCAATTATGGATACTTGGTGAGCTGTCCTGTGTCATAAAATAGTCGTTGTGGATAAAAGAAAGCCATGTTGCTAGCCTTACGTTAGCTAAGGAGCTAACTGAGCTAATGGCTAGTACTATTACGGTTATGAACATTCAAATGATTTGTGAGTGGTTTTGAATGAATCAGGGCAATTCCTAGCGATGTATGGCATGTTTATATATTAAGTCAAGTCTCTTTTATTGTCAATTCTCTACATATACAAAATCGAAATTAAGTTTCTAGCTATCCCACAGTGATGCGCACGGTCAGGAGAGCCAGAGGCCGCTGCCTCTACATGCACCGCCTGCTATGGCATTCACCCAATCACACACCAATTCACACACAGTCACACACCAGTGGAGGGGATTACCATGCAAGGCTCCAGCCTGCCACCAGGAGCAATTTGGGGTTCAGTGTCTTGCTCAAGGACACTTCGATGGGGTCAGGTAGAGTGGGGCTCGAACCTGCAACCTTGCCGTCACCGAACGGCTCCTCTACCACCTGCGCCACCACCGCCGGTCATAAATCTTAACTGGATGCCGTTTAGTACTTTAAAGGTCCCCTTCCACAATCAACCGTTTAATACTTGATTTTTTTACATTACCATAGGTCAGCCGAAGTTGCACTAGTATGCTCAACTTCAAAATGATCTCCTACCCCTGTAGCCTGTATTCGCCAGTCTGTATTCAACAGCAGGGAAAACGATCGAATGAGAAACCCCCAACGGTGCTATGTCACACCGAGAATTAGTATTCATGGTCTCTTCTCCCGCCCACCTTAGCTAGCTTGCTACCGCCCACCGGCAGAAAGGAAGTGGCAAGGCAGGAAGTTCGTACCAGAGCTCATTTCTGCAGCTCAGCGAACAGCGACCATAGATATAGTGTTTTTGTTAGTGATTTGCTATGGCGGCGGAACGACTCAGTTCTTGTTTTATGTGTGGCAATAAAACAGTAACGTTGCATGCATTGCCTAAGAATGAAGATGGGAAGAAAAAATGGTTGGATTTTATTTTTGGAAAACCACCAGCAAAGTGCAGTGCAAGCTTAGTTCTGTGTTCCGACCATTTCAATAACGCTGACTTTTCAAACTTCAGTGCCTACAGCAGCGGTTTTGCTTCAAAGCTGGTTTTAAAACCTGGATCTGTGCCATCTCGACGATCGAGCTCTAGCTCACAGGCGGTAAGTAAAAACAAACTTTTCCATCTACGGTTTTGTTACAAAGTAGCATTATATCGTACACGTTAGCATGCACGACATGGGCACAAGCTAGGTACTGAGAGATTGCTTGTTGAGCCTGCCTCTAATGTAAGCTACACGCAAAACAACAGAACAGATCAGAAAAGAAGTTGAACAATTAGCAACAATGTTCGACTTAGTCTAATAGTGCACAGACATTATGTTACCTTGTATGTAAACAACATGAGCAACCTTTACCAACAAATTTGATTCAACCAAAGCCATACAATGATTCTAATTACCGGAGAAGTATCCTTGCAGCACACATGTTAATGTGTGGACACGTGAATATAAACAATATGAATAACCTTTGTCAACGAACTCCCATCAACCAGTTCTCATTACTGGGGGAGTCTCCTTGCAGCACACATTCTCCGCTTCTGTGGGCATTGTGGCGCAATTCCCGCAAGTGCACCTAGCAGAATATATGTAGGTATTTTTGTTTAGATCATTGTTATGATCAAAACGGTCTTTGATTGTTATACAACAGTTAGGTCCGGTCGAACAATTTAGCAATATCTACTAGCATAGGATTCACAAGCAACGTCAGTGGCTAAATTGCTTTAGCAGGGTGCTAACCCTTTGTTGTGAAGTAAAATATCTACCTGGAAGGTTGCAAAGACTGTCGACAGCGTAAAGAAACAAGTCTATGTTTCTGAACGTTTCCAAGTGTTTATTATAACTTGAAAGCATGATAAGAATCGCCACAAACGTCCACCTCTTTTAGAAGAAAATTTGAGTTGACACGAAAAATTACCATTCTGAAACGTTCATTGACAAACGATCAGAAAGCGGTTCTTGTGCTACCTCTTCTTCTTCCTCGGATTCAGGATCATAAACATAAGGCTGTATCTCCGAAGACATGTTGCGCCACAGAAGAGCCTCGATTCTCGACTAGCTGCGAGTCTCGCAATGTAAATTGGAGCAACGGAATCCTCAGTGACCAACTGGAGGTAGCGTCACAGTGTACTTAGCCAATCACAGGCGAGCAGATTAGCATGTCATGCATATTCATGTTAAGAGGCAAAATCCTTTCGTTCGTCCCCTCCCACCTTCCCCAATGGACTAAAACAGCATGAAACAGACGCAACAAAGCATGTTTTCATCTAAAACCGGCTCTCAGGGAGTTCATTGGTACTACAGATCACTGCAAAATTAACGAAAAAACGATGAGAGGACACCTTTAACGAAAGTGAAGCTACGTCAGAAAACCAAATCACCCACCCCCCCGTACCGTGAACGTCTTAAGAGTTTGAGTGGCTTGGCCATTACCAACTAGTAACAACTGTAAGTGCTGAATGAATACCCGTCTTTGGGCCCTCCTTGGCTGAGGTCAAAAACTTGTCTGGGATTAAGGTACCACATAAAAGACTGGATGATTTTGGCTCCCTGCATAAAAAAAAAAAAAAAAAAAAGATATTTCAGCATTAGCCGTTGTTATTGTTGCATAACGATCAACAAATGAGAATTGAGAGTTGAAGAGAGCTGCTACGGATTCTTCCTTACCTGATTCCCCCCACTCTTAGGGTTGACAAACACAAGTACAGGCTTCATTAGCTGAGAGGGGATTGGTCTGACAATGAATGGCCTCCAGCGAGATTCCTTGAAGGGAACAACATCAACGCATACTGCATTTCAAAAGCATAGTGCTATTACAACTATGTGCTTGAGCGCGTACAGTATTTGTGTGTGAGTGGTTGTGTGTGTGTACACTGCCACTTAAAAGACCCTCAGAGGTAATTTTTCAATTACCAATGTCATTAGCATCATAAAAAGCTGATCAATACAATTTCAGTATTGACCCAAGATGCGGATCCAATGCAATTAAAGGTCACTTTAAATGACTAGTGTCTCTGTACCTTCTTTGTCCAGTTAAAAATAGAATTTTATCCCTTAATGATGAGAGAACAGCAGTCCCTTACCTCAACTCCCTTCTTGCTGGATTTGCGTTTGAACGAGGACCATTTTTTCTTTTTACTGGATTTAAGTGATGACTACAGAAAGTAACACAGAAAAAAAGCCAGAGCATAGATGAAACAGAACAACCATTTGCTTTCATAATCAATATTTAATCCAAAGGCATGCTCTGATGCCATCTACTGGTAGCAGACATTCATTTGCATAGAATGTTTATGACACAGTATATCATATGAAGTTGGGGTCATATGAAGTTGGGTGTCTAATTGTGTGTCTAGTCTTGTTTACAGGTTACCCAAACTTTCTGAATTAATGAAACCTTTACTGCCCCAAGGACAACTTGTCTTGCACTCAATGGAGCCACATTGAACATAAAAGACACAACAAACGACCCATGTGTGTGACACAATGAGTACAATACTCTGTTTTACAATAAACCCAGTCCCATGTTTATTCTGCATTCACCATATATACACAAGCTGGCCAGCACACCTCTCAATTACACACACAACCTTGGGGTATATATTGATCAAGACCTCTCTCAAAATAGTCATGTATTTCCAAAACCTCATTCTTTCATTTACACAACATTGCTAAGGTTAGAAAAATCCTTTCTTTTGAGGATGCAGAAAAACTAATACATGCATTTGTTACCTCCAGACTTGACTATTGTAATGCTCTGTTCTCTGGATGCGGTACTAGCTGCATCAAAGAAATTAAACTAATACAAAATGCTGCAGCACGAGTACTCACTAGGACAGAAAAATATGAACATCTCTCACCTATCCTTGCTTCCTTACATTGGCTTCCTGTTAAAAGCCAAATTGATTTTAAAATACTTCTCCTAACATACAAAGCCCTTAATGCCTTGCTCCCTTCCACCCTTCTAGACCCCTAAGGTCACAGAATGCTGAGCTCCTAGTAATTCCTAGAATATCAAAATCCACAATGGGAGGAAGAGCATTCTGCCATTGTGCGCCTGTCCTGTGGAACAAGCTCCCCTCTAACATTCGTCAAGCGGACACTCTAAACACCTTTAAGTCTAGACTCAAAACTTTTCTATTTACTGACCCTTTAGTTACGGATGGTGTATGGTAAGCCACACCTCCTCAAGGTATTATTGGAAAGGACTGCCTCTGCTGTAAGCTCCCATCCAGGGCTTGGTAGTGTTGGCTTGTTATACATCATACCTTAGTTATGCTGCTATAGTTTAATGCCGCCACAATCCACCTGTTCCACCAATCCATCTGTTAAGCCGTACAATTTTCACTCATCACTTAGCCAACATCTGTACATGGTTGCACATGCAATATAACTCACATTCTCTGAAATCTGATGGAGACTGCTCTAACTCATCTCCTCTCTGATTTTCCATGCCATTACCACCCTGCCGTGAGTCACTACTGCCTGACCCTGCACCTCTTGCCTCCTGGGTTCTCCTGGAACCTTCTTCCAACGTTTGATCCGGCGGCACTCCTGAATGGTCCTCAACCCACTCCACAGTCCATGCCACTGCCTCCCTGCTGAGGGTCACCCCTGCCTTCCACTGCCTGATCCTGCATCTCTGGCTTCCTGGGCGGGCTGCCTTCAGCTCCACAGACGGCCCTGACATGATTTATACAGCCTCCAGCTGGCCCCTGGCTTGACTGCTCCTAATGACATGGGACTATACCCTGGGATTATAATGAGACTGCTTTATTTATACCACAATTTTCTTATAATTTGTACCTAATGGAATAATAGTGGACTAATCACCATCTGTGAGACTGAAAACCTGCCCTAGGCAGTTGGGCTAGCCCCTTGTGCTGTCGGAACTGCCCAAGGTTTCTTCCTTTACCATAACAAGTAAAAACAAAAAAACGCTGCTAGGGAGTTTTTCCTTGCCCCTGTTGCTCATTGGGCCTCTTTGAGTTAAGCGCTTTGAGACATGCCTTTTGTGAAAATGCGCTATATAAATAAAATTTAATTAAATTGAATTTGTGTCAGCTTCTCTAGCAACATAATGTGACTGAATGGTGTTGAAAGCTGAAGAGAAGTCTGCAAACAGAATGCGTCCATGAGAGGCAGGTGTCTCCAGATGTTTGTAAATTCCATTCAGGAGGGTTGTGACAGCATCTTCCACTCCCCTCCCCTCTCTGTACGCAAACTGTAAAGTGTCCATGTGTGCATGAGTTTGTATTTTAAGACGTCTGGTCTGGTCTCTGGTCTCTAATGTATTTCCAATCAGTGTCCTTCTCCTACTTGTTGTCTGAGCTGGTTTCTGATTTGAATTGCACTCAGGCTCCATTACATTAGATGTTTAATATCATAATTAGGCAAAGGTGCGCTAGAAACAAGTCAGACAACTCACTGAACATGAATACAACTTCTCTATGGCATTACATGAACTCCCCAAATGCTCCTCTATGATTTATCTCACCCTCTGACTCTGGCATCATATCAGACTGATACTCCAAGTCCCAGAACTTTTGACTGGTTTGACTGCTCTTAATGATGTTGCTCTTTGTTGTGAAGCGTAATAACACATGCCTTTTCTATAATGCATTTTAAAAAATAAAATTTAATTGAATGTAGGACTGTTTTATAAAGGGACTGTCTGAAAGCGTCCGCTCCCGCAAGATTTTAGTGAAGATGATGGTCACATTTTGTGACATTCTTTGAATCCAGAATACATTGACACTGCCATTGACCGCAGCTGACTTGGGGATGTTGCACAAGCCTCCTATTGCACAGCTGGTAATAGTTCATCAGGAAATTATGCTCTCTGCTGTTTTAAACTGACAATTCTACAGCCGGACATAAAGAAGCCTTGTCATGACACAATGATGTTCAAAATTAGGCCTCTCTCTATAAGTCCTCTATAAGCTTAACCTAGAGAACATTGTGTCACTTATATAGGGGTTGTGAAACCTAAGCAGCTTGCAAAGGGGTGTTGGACTGTACCTGAGATCTGCGTACACGAATTATCCACGTAGGTGGAACAATCACTGCAGCGTGAGCACCCAGAGAACAAGCTTCCTCAATCTGCTGGAGCATAAAGCATGTCACCTTGTTGTGGTACTGTGGGAAGGAGCGGAGAAGAGAACAGTGAAGAAATCATGAGAAAAAGGCATTCCAATATCTCCTATTTGACACCAAAAGAAATGGCCAAACTTTTAATGACATTTTTACATACTATATACAGTTTCATTCTGACAGCATAAATTCTGACACCGTCATCTACTTTTATTAGCTCATTTTAGGCCCACTTCATTTTCAGTTACTTGATAAGGTAAAGAAAGGTAAGATATACTTTATGGTCCCACAGGGGAAAATTTGTCTTGGGCTTCAGCCACTGTAATGATGCATCATAACACAAGTGGAAGAGCACAGAGTGGGTTGACTTACCGCCTGCTTACACCATGAGCAGCTGATGGCCACAATCTCTTTGCTGTGAAAGGCAAACTTCTGCTGGAATCCCTAAATGTAATGTAGTATGTACATGATAATGGGATGTTCTCTGACCCAAAAAAAGACATATTTGAATTGTACCCTGAAATAAAACTTCCAATATGGAATAGGAACTGACCTTCCCGCAATGTCGACACTTTCCATCCTGACGACGTCTGTGAACCCAGTGATGTCGCACTATAGAAGGCTGTAAAGGAAACATGAATCCATTGTGTCAACATGTTTTTGAAAAGTATCCATTTGTATGATCCAATAATATATGTATGTACTCAAAAGTATCACAATCATTAGTTTACATGTAACAAACCACTGACTGGTCAAATTTAATTAGAGGGAAAATGGGATGTCCATGTATAATACTTTGTATATTATTTAACAATACATAACACACAACAATAAACGTATAACTCTATGGGGTCTACACCGAGGTCAGATTTGAGGCTTCAACTTAAGATCAAAGTTTCAGATAGAGAAGAGCAGTGCACAAGGTAGTGCACCAGAGGGCGCTAAGGGAACAAAACATCCAACAGAACTGTGAGAATATAGGGAGGCAAACCTAAACCCCAGTGGTGGGTGCACATAGAGAATACAGAATACCTTCTACCAGGCTACAAATGCAGTTGCTTTGGGTTTAGACACACCTCTGTGGCCAGGCAAAGCCTGTGGCCTTTTGAGGACCCTGCGGCACCAGAGTGGCTAAGCAGAGCAAGAAATGATGGGAAAGGGAAGGTCAAAGGGCATATACAAGAGAAAGCACATTGAAGAAACAAAGGAATAAGAAAGGGCATAGGATGGTAAACAAACTGGTGAAGGGGAGGAAGTCACCAGGAAAAGCATCAATGGAGCATGACTCAAAACAACATGAAAGGTGATTCAGAAAAAGGCACAGTCGATAAACACAACTAATAAAAAAGAGATAATTGGTGTATAGACTCACTTCCCGAATATTTCTGGATCCTGATTCCCTGAATGATGGTTTGCATCTAAAATTAATCTGAGGATAACAAGAAATGACAGATATTTGTTATATGAAATAAACTTTCATATTATGAGCTTCATGTAAAGATTTTTTACAAGTCCATAATCCCAAAATAGAGTGAGAACCCACACTGTCAATGACCCAAAAGCAAAACGTTGAAAGACAGCATAATGTTCAATCTAGCAGTCCAAGAGAATATTTCAATATGATTCAAAGACAAACAAAAAATAAGGATAAATAAACTAACAAACATGAAGGGAAACAGCATTAAATCTCTCATTTCCAAATTTGGACACCTAATACACTGATTGATTTGTTTGTTATCTGTTTTTTTTTTTATCACCATTAGATTACTAGTTAGACTGAGAGATTTGGACAGAGTATTCATATGCACAGGTCCCTTAAAATGTTTCATGAAGAAAATTTGAGAGATGAAAAAATATTCTCCGTTAAATAAATGGTTAGTATTTTTTAGAGTGGATCACCAATATCTGTCAGTTAATGCCCTGCCCTTCACAGTATAAGGTTAAATAAATAAAATAAAGGTTGAGAAATTGGGAGATGAGAAAAGAGACAACTGAATGAGAGTACCCAAGGAGAATTTTTTTGCAGTTAGCCCTGATTCTATTGTGCCATTTTACAACTGCAAAATATACTACGACTCACCAAACATACTCAAACTCACCAAAGTTATCAGAAAGCAAAGGCTAGAATGCAAGAAAATAAAATGCCTAAATTCAAGCCAACAAAATAAATGTAAGCAGTCATGGCCAAATCCATGCAGGTTTCCTATTCAATTATTTGTTTCTTAAAGCTGTGACCTCATTAGGGCAAGCCAGGAAATTCCCCCAGAGTCCTATGATCAGAGTACAGCTGTGGATTGGAAAGGGCACGGTGTTACGATAAAGGTCTCACTCGGAAAGCCTGGTCTTTGCTTGACAGCTCATCCAGCCACTGACCACGCAGTTGAGCCTCTGTTTGCGACAACTGAAGATGGAATGGCAAGGTGAGAGGCAGCTTAGGTGAAACAGAAGACCAGGGCAGTCAGTGTCTGCCTCTGGCTTTCACTTCCTTCCACTTTCCAACTAGTGCAAATAAAGGCAATTACCTTCTCCAGCTGCTCGATGCAGATGGTATGAACCACTATCTTGCAGGCTGCACATTTTTTTCGCATGACTGATTTTTGCTGTAGGAAAAAAAAGAGGAAGAAGATTAAAAATATCATTCACGGTGTCTGTTCTGGAGCAATCTTTTCCTTGCTGCTAATGCTTCCTTCTCAGCCTGGAATACTGCTCTATCTTTAGCACTCGCTCACAAGAAGACAGTTGTTGTTTGACCAAGAAAACAGAGTGAGTTTTGGTGCCTTTACATTTATATCTCTAGGTTAGTGTCATTTACAAGCGGATCAAACCTACAGAATAGAATAGAGGCTTTCTTTGTCATTGCATAAAATACGTGGTATTCACTAAACTGAAAAAGTTTGCACTTTTGGTCAGTGCTTCAATATTAGTATAGTTAAATAATAAATATGTATAAAATTATAAATAAGTAAACCCTTCCATTTCACACACTCATAAACCCTCTTCTCAGCCCCAAGGGCTGCGACCCTCTTCAGTCATATACTCTCCCACCCAAAACATTAATCCCTACCTCCCAGACAAACAAGACACTCCCCTATACCAACGTATAACACCATAGCAGCAAACATACAAATAAAATACAAATGTCAAGAGTAAGTGTCAATAATGGCAGACGGTTGAGGGTGGCGGACATTGACTGTATATGATAACTGGACAGAAATTGAAGCACCCGGAAGTCTAGTCGCCCCCTGGTGGCCGGCTGCAGTACAATTTTTAACCCTGCTCATTCCCATGTATCTCTATGGCCAAGTAGCCAATTTTCTGTGTTACTTTTCACCTTTAAAGTTATCATGTATTGATGAATATTTTATTTGAAAAAATACTTTTCCTAGTCCTTTAAACTGAAACAGACTTCTTTCAGTCGATTATTTTAAAGAATTTTATTATAAATATTATAAATGAGTCATTGACTTTGTGATTTTGCTGCGACAGCTGTCAATCAGTGTTCCCTGTCTGTGATGACGTTCCGGCGCAAGTAAGTTTCTGCTGCAGCTGTTTGTCAGTTACAGTTACATTATCACGAAGGATTTGTCTAGGACTCCTAGAAGTGACAAAGTCTTGGGACTATATTTTCGGGCAAAGCACAGCTATTGCACCGCTGATATGCGTAGACCCTGAAAACCCCAACTTCCGTAAACACACCGGCGTGACTGTGGCTGTGACTTTGCCCGAAAATATAGTCCCAAGACTTTGTCACTCCTAGACAAACCCAATTTGTGATAATGCCATTGGCATTTGTACTCGGTTAGAATGTACAGGTGAAACAACGAAATTAGGAAAAATCCCGAGTTCATTTATGACTATTTTGAGAAGACTGGCTAATTGGCAACTCCCAGTTACAACGCTCTATGCTAAGCTAAGCTAACGCTGCGCTTCTGGATACAGGACAACCACGGGGCTGAATGAAAAACACTTTAGCTCACTTATCCAACTCAAGGGGATATGGTAAGAGACTAAATTTCGTTTTGGGGTGGCCTATTCCCAGTGGCGTCGCTAGACGATTTTTACGGGGCTTCAGCACCAATTCAATACAGTAACTAAACTAGTTGTTTCGCTTTTTTATTTCGCAATGCTTTGTTTTCTATGCCTCACATCCTGTCAAAACACTGTCTCTGATTAGGCAAAGTCGGGCGGGGCGGGGCTGGACCACTGAGGGATTCTAGCTCAGTGGTCTGTGGCGGAGGCCAATTGCACCTGTGAACAAAGCGCTGAACAAAACTTTGAATGACATGGCATGTGGTAAACAGTCTAAACTGTTCCAATTTTTCGGGAGAAAGGCAGAGGGTAAGAATTGATGTTTGCAAACTGAAACTACTATATAGCCTGGCTAACAGCCTATGGCATCATGCACAGTTAATAAATTAACTATAGCTAACCGATTAGCTTGCTGTTCTAAGTAAACAGTAGGAATCAAAACGAACTTTTTGAAATGTGAATATCAACCAGCCACTGACAAATAAAGTGGGGAAACTCGCCAGCCATTGAACATATCAGTATTTTTTTCTGCCTGATAAATCTACCAGCCCGTTTCAAAATCAACCAGTCCCACACTAGTAAGTAGGCTAGACGGCAGCGTAACTTCAGTGAAACTTTGTCAGAGTAGGCTACCTGAACTCAATCTGAACGTTCTATAGTGCCGCAAAAAGAAGGCAGAAACGCAAAAACTCAGGTGTTCTGCTTTAGTTTGTGTCTTTGGAGATTTACGGGATTTATCCACATGATAAAGCGTGTTAATTAATCAATAATCTAAACATTTTCGGCGCGCGCGCATTAACATAATCCTTGGGCTCAGCCCAGGTTGTCCTTCTACTCTAGCGACGCCCCTGCCTATTCCTTTAAGTCCATCTCATGAAAAATCGGAGCAGAAACAAAGGTGTTGCATTTATATTTTTGTTGAGTGTAAATGGTATGTTTTAGATCACATACTCAGATCGTATTTTAATGTATGTAGTAAAAAAAAAAATCTTTGAATTCGTGGTCCTAAACTATTGCCCATGGCATATGCTGGGCGCGATATGCCCTCCCCCCTCCCCTATGGGAGTTTACATAGGGGTCCCAAGCAAAATGCATAGACATATCTTTACAAAAATGTATTTTCAAAAATCATATTTTTGGTCTTTTGACTTTTTTGTGTAACAAGCTGAGAGATGGAGTTAGGGCTTAGATTTTTTTTATTTGGGGGTTTGATTGATTTCATATAGATTTAAACAGGGCTAATACCTCTTGAAATATATTATGGGACAAAAACAGGCAACAGGAACGTTCCGTTTATTCCGTTGGAATGGAAATTACATATTAATGGAGTCCTGCCACTAACAAAACACGTTAGCAAGTAGCCTGTTCTAGTTAGCAACCTTACTAGCTGTCTGGTTTCTACCATTCATTTCTATAGGGCACAGGTTAGCTCATGTTAGTAATTGTTAATTTATTCACTTACAAATACATATATACAACTGTAAAGCACAGAAACATTTGTAGTAAGAGAAGCTGCTAAATTTCCCATACAAAAACACCCAACCAATAATTATACTATTCTTCTCTGACTATTTTGTCGTTCTGAGATTTCAGTCCGCCATTGTTCAAAACTTTTCCTAAGTTGGAAATAACCACAATGCATTGTGGGATACAGTATCTGAGAAGTGAGCATTGCCTGCACACTGGCGGTTTTTAGATAGATAGATGGATAGATAGATAGATAGATAGATCCCCAAGGAGAAATTCAAGGTCCCAGCAGCTTAAAAAAAAAAATCACACACAACATATACTCAAGGATTCAAGGAGTTTATTTGTCACATACATGAGTCACTAACGCAAAACATGCAGTGAAAATGCATTGAAGAGAAGATGGATAAAGGGAAAGAAGAAAACAAAATAAATAGCCATTGCCATTTAGCCACTGAAGGTAATAGTCCATACAAACAAATAGGACTCAGGATCCATGTAGAAGGCAAGCTGAGATGACTTTGAGGTCGTGGATTCGCAGCTGAAGTCGGGACACAGGAGCGACACCAAGTAGCCTAGGGGATGACATTGCGTCGGAGACCACTGGACAGCAGCCGATCTGCAGGCAGCGCCGCCCTCCTCCAAACACGGCCCTCCCGTGAGTTCCTGTCCTCCACTCCACAGGCAACCTCCGCAGCCCTCCACATCCAACACTCACGACGGGTCTCCGCCTGACCTCCTCCAAGCTCCGCAGACAAAGATGGCAGGGCAGACAGAGAAAACGACGGCCGGTCGGAACGCATCATTCAAAGTAAACACACTCCGCAAAAAAAAAAAAAAAAAAAAAAAAA
>JAGFZM010000291.1:346717-362233 GCA_017657215.1 Limnothrissa miodon | reverse complement strand
AAAAAAAAAAAAAAAAAAAAAAAAAATTTTCCAAAACCAACAAGCTCCTTCAACTCACAGAGACTCCGCCGAACCAAACAAAGCGACAACCACATTCAAGGCCACATGTAGGCTACAGCACAGTGCCAGAAACGAAAAAGAAAAACATAAAAAGCCCAGAGAGCGCGAAAAATAAAGTGGAGGTACGGCTAACGGCAGCCATCGTACAGCGCCATCACCATAGCAATATTACTACAGTGTACACAGGATAAGAAGAAGCAGATCAACAAAACAACATGACTAGATCAACATTACTAAAAATAACAATAAAATACAAATACTATGGGTAGAGATGCGCATGATTGTACTGAGGAACAGTATGGGGTGTGTGTCAAGGTAGTTGTACAAATGAGTCCAGTAGTGCAATAGTGCTGGTCTATTGACCAGCAATAAATATGTGCATAAGTAAAATGGACAATAAAAAAATATCAGCATAGCAATTTAACAGTTCTAGTATAAGTATATGGACAATAAGATAAAAATAAAAATAGCCTAGTAATATAAAATTACAGCATCAGTACAAGGATAAGTCTATATAAATCATATACAGGTTCATGCATCAATCAATGCAGGTCAAGTATGAAGTTACAGTGTGAGGAGGAGTTGTGCATGTGGGCTAATGTAGCCAGTAGGGTCCCTAGTCAGTGTCAACAATACACAGTATTGTAGAAAAATGTCTTGTAAGTGTATAAGAGTGTTCAGGTGCAGATAGACTATGCAGAGAAGTCCAACTCTCCTTTTCCTTTCAGTGAAGCATTGTAGAGTTGTATGGCCCTGGGTACAAATTACTTCCTAAGTCTGTCTGTTGTGCATGTTGCACAAAATAGTCTTTAGTTGAGAACGTGCACCCAGGCTACATTGGGTTTCTTTTCAAGGTATGTTTCTTTTGGTGTCCATTGTCAAACAGGCTAGGTTTCTATTTTGTAGAAGTGGACCTTGATTAGCCTACGTTAGCTCCATCTGTATATTATAACTGTATTTTTCTTTCTATTTATAAATAACATCGACGTCTCGATCGCCCATAATTTCTATTTTCCAACGCAAATTGCAATAAGAATACTACCAGATATCTTTCGGTTAGGTCTGGAGGGATACCTGGGTGCCATATCAACAAGGTCACTAGTCTCCGTTTCTGTTGAATGTTCTGGGGCGTCCTGTGTCTCAGCAACAACTTTTTTTAATAGAAAGAGGATTCCTTGTAATGGAATGTCCATTGGTGGTGCCGCAACCATGGACCCTTTGACCTCAGTCACGGTGTAGGGCTCACTGTTGTACGGTGGAATGAGCTTGTTGTGCTTGGGTTGTCAATCTGGCTGGGCATGACGGTGCATGTCTGCGTTGGACTTTATCTTTTCCTTGGCAGCTTGATCTTTTGGTCTGACTGTGTGATCAGTGTCACTGTTGCTGTTGTAGTGATTATGGGGATTTTGGTTTGAATTGCATGAAGCATTCTGCAGTACCATTTACTTGAGGTCAAAATGGTGTTATTTTGCCATGGTGAAAAGTGTTGGAAGCGAACTTGGAAAACTCTTCATCATTAAAAGGTGGGCTTTTGTCTTTAGAACTCTGGGAATCCCAAACATGGAGAACACTTTATCCAAGGCAGGGATTACTGTGTTGGCTGAGACAGATCTTACAATTTCAACAACTGAGTAGTGCGTAGCGCTGAGTAGCAGGGATGCAGGGCTAGTAGCAGGGTAGCAGGGATGACAATTTCTGTGTCCCGAAAAATGATGTCATCGGTGTGTGACACTGTGAGCTTGTCTCTGATCTGTTTGTACTTCTTCAGTGTTGTGGTATGTTGTGTGTCACCAGAGTCTTTATGCCATGAGTTGCTTCTGATGAGGGCACTGACCTGTTGTAAGACTGGGTTTTTGTATGTTTCATCCTTTATTTCTGAGAGGGTCATGGCTTTGGAAAGTTCACATATTCCTCTGCTACCTTCATTGCTCTTGAGTTCCCATTCGTCTGCATCTGGACAGGGTGACGAGATATATAATCAGCAAGATTTTTTGTGCCTTTCCTGTACTCCACCTTGAAGTCATAAGGTTGCGGTCTCAGTTCCCATCTCTCAATCCTCGCAGGTGGTTTAGAGCGAGTGTTGTTTCATATGATTTCCAGGGCTTTGTGAAAGTATTGTGCTTTGTGAAGTAAGTAAGTGTGAAAGTATTCCCATACAGATAAAGGTGGAAATGCTCACAACTCCACACTATGGCTAATACTTCTTTTTCTGTCTGTGAGTACTGCCTCTCCACATCGCTTAGAGCACAGCTGGTGTATGCTATAGTATGCCTTTTCCCTGTATCATTCTTTTGATACAAAATGCTGCCGAGACCAACTGGGCTGGCATCCACTACAAGCTCTGTCTCTTTTCTTGGATCAAAGTATGACATTACCATGTTGCTTGATAGTCTGTAGTGCTTTGGCTTGTTCTGGGCCCCAGAGCCATGGCCTTTTTTTTGTCAGATGGTGTAGCGATGTTGATATCGAGGCAAAGTCCTTAATGAAATGTGAGCAATACTTTGCCATTCTAAGCAGGCTCCTGACTTCGGATGGATCTTGTGGATCGCTGGCTTGTTGTACTGTATGGCAACAACCTTTTTGGGGTCTGCTGAAATGCCTCAAGCAGAGAAGATGAATCCAAAAAATTCTATCATCATGCCGTCATCATGGTGTTTCTGTGTCTTGCCAGAGATGATGTCACTCAAATTTTAACCCCTTTTATGCCCTGCAGTGTTTGGCAGATGGCATTTTGAAACACATCTGCTGCCTAAGAGATTCTAGTGTCTCAAACCAAGGTGGGTCGTGACGGGAATGTTTTCTCCATCTATACCACTTCTTAGATAGATAGATAGATAGATAGATAGATACTTTATTGATCCCCAAGGGGGAAATTCAAGATGGTGGAATCACCTTGGCTGCCATTCATACGTATGAATGGCGCCATCTTTGGGCCAAATCATCCGCCAGCACGGCTTCTCTTACCATTGCTATGCCGATGATACCCAGCTCTATCTGTCATTCTCACCCGATGACCCAACCATCCCAACGCAAATCTCAGATTGCCTCTCTGACATCTCTGCATGGATGCAAGACCATCATCTCCAGTTGAACCTCTCAAAAACCGAACTGCTGGTCCTCCCAGCTAAACCAACTATTCACCACAACATCTGCATCAACTCTGGCTCCTTGTCTCTTGCTCCCTCATGGGTAGCCAGGAACCTAGGTATTATGATTGATGACCAGCTAACCTTCAATGACCATGTTGCCTCTTTTGGGCCTGCCAAGCCTCCCAATTGCTGGTTCAAACTATGGTCCTCTCACGCCTTGACTACTGCAATGCCCTTCTGGCAGGACTTCCTGCTTGTGCCGTCAAGCCACTTCAGATGATCCAAAATGCTGCGGCGCGTCTCATCTTCAATCAGCCGAAGAGGACGCATGTCACCCCTCTGATAATCGAGCTTAGAGGATCTGCCCCTTTTTATCTAAGCGCTCTCATAAAGGCTCAGGCTACCCCCCGACAACTCCGGTCCTCCAATAACTGTCGACTGGCAGTCCCGGCACCTCGCCCAAGGCAATCCAGACTCTTCTCATCTGTCCCCTGTGCGCCCCCGCACAGTCTATAGTCCTCAGCAGATAGTACATTACATGTGTGTGACTCGCGGATTGATTGAACATAATCTGAATGCTGGTAACGTCACTGTTGAACATCACTGTCGCAACACAAATATTACAATTACCTTTTCTGTTACCATTGATATGTAATTTACAAAACCAAGCCCATCATATGTGGAATATTGCCCAGTAGACTCAACACGATAATAGCAATACATAATACCAGTAAATCTGTGTCATTCTTTTTGGTAAAATGGTCTCAAAGGTTAGACTAATTTACTCTGCATGCTTCATCATGCAGTTGTCTGCCCTGGTTCTTACATTTTGTGTTTTAGCCTGTAGACTAGCGTAGCCTACTTTTAGCAAAGGTTGTCTTTCCCAATAAGGTTGTGGGCTTGCAAACATTACAAACCCTGTGACTTCACGTCAAATATTTTTATTGGTTTATTAAGAACAAACAGGCTAGTTATGTAAAATTCAGTGTGAGGGTAATTTCGTCACTTCACACAAAAAGATGTTGGAATGAGATGGGTAATTGTAGTCTTGTAGCGTTATGTCTTATTTAGAGGTCTCTAATTTAGAGATCACATTCGCGGCAGAGATCTTTTATTTCGAGTTTTCTAATTTAGAGATCACATTCACGGCAACTCGCATGCTGAAATACTGTAAGACTTGACAGTGGTCTAGATGCTGCTGTCTAACTTCCAAAAAGTAACCTCATCTCAACATCTGTGTGAATTGTGTAACATCCCTAATGCGGGGTCTTTCAATCTGCTGTCAAGCATCCCGCACTCCACACTATGATACTGAAAGTGAGTATGCTTTTGATGAATGATCGGTAGAAGGACACCAGCAGCTACTGTTCCAGATGTTTTTCCTGAGAATTCTTATAAAGTGCAGATCCTGCTGGGCCTAATTGCTTTAGTGTTGACCTTTAGATAAGTGTACTCCTAGGAATTTAAATGACTCCACCCTCTTACTTCAGGTAAGAAGACCTACAAATCTAAATTTGGTATCAGTGGAAGAATCATAATGGGATTGATGGAACACTCAGATAGGCTTCAAAAGTTACATGTGCACACTCACCAGTGTCTTGGCAAGGCAGTGCTGCTCTCCAACATAACAGAAGTCCCCAGAGACATTGGTCTCAAACCAGATGTGCTCTCCATACACAGAATTCTCCTATAGGAAACATCAGACAACATCAGTCCAGCCATTTTGATTACCCTCATGCGGGGAGTTAAAATGAAACCTTAATAGAACTTTTGACATCTAATTCTCATGAATATGGCTAAACATTGAACATTAATAAAATAATTATCAACAATAAAATAATTATTTTGATTAGACTTGACATCTAGCCTCTTACAAAATAATAATAAAGTCTGATAAAAAAACATGAGAAAAGGGGGTTGTAGGGGGTTGCTATGGTGATGGCGCCGCATGCATACCTTTTCTGCCATTTTTTTGTTTTTTTCACCTTTCACCACTTCTATTTAAATAATCCACTCTGACTGATCTGTTTGCCTAACAATCTTTTGGTAGGACTGGCTTCATCAGGCCCTCCATTTAGGAATCTTTCTGCAGAGATTTCTTTGTTCACTATACCCACTTATTCTTTGGCAGAGATAGAGCAAAGGGAAATTTATCTTGAGTTTGGATTACAGGTGACGGTAAGATGTGAAGGGCTACATTCCAATGACCTGTTTCAGAGGAAGGCAGCCCAGCCTGCTAATTGGCTGTGTGATGGTCTCCGATGTGGGATACACCCACTCATGGGTTGGTCAAGTGATGCCTTTTACATAACCACCTTGGCTAAACATAGCCTAACCCATTTTGTAACCATTCCTCCATCCAACTTCAAAGGAGCAACAGGAGTCTCTGGAACGTGCTAGACACAAACAGACTAACTATTTCTGTTTGTAGGCTAAATGGACCCTCATAACAATGTGGACTAATGATTTTCTTTGCTTTTGTTGTATCTTTCTACATTAGTAAAAAGTATTTCAATGCATGGCGTTTCAATGTATGGGACAATAAACTCCTTATCACTGCTGTAGAGCAGGTAGGTTTATCTTACTAGTAGTACTTACACTCCAGTCAACAGTGGACTGGATCGCTCGGTCCAAATCACACTTGGCAAAGGCAGAGGCACAGGGCTGGGTTGTCAGATGCTGCAGACCTGATTTAGCAATGGCTTTCCTGTAATAGAGACATTGGAAAAATGCATGTGATAAAATTACAACAAGGTTTCAACAGTAAAGATAAAATCAAATTTCTAAACACTTAAAAGCCTCAAATAACTGGGTAACTCATGTGTACTTTAATTCAGTTTAATTCAATTTAATCAAAGTTTAATAAAACAACCAAAACATATCTTAGCAGATAATGATTTGCAAATATGAATGCAATTGTTTCTACTTTGTAAGTGCTATAAACTGACAGTTTGATAATGACAAATATTAACCAAGTGCCACTATACTATAACATGGGTCAAGCATCAGCTTCAAATAAATTTCATAAGGTTTCAAAAGGAAAAAGATGGCCTTTTAGACACCAATCTTTTGTTGCATGGCTTGTGTGCATTAAAATGCTTTCTATGTTAAGAGCAACAGGCAACCAAACTTAAATGGGTCTGCAGATTGGCCTTACCATCAACTGCTGGGCATTTGCATATTTTAATCACAATGCTTTCCTTGGTTTAAAACACATGTGAACGTTTTTATCTGTTTTGTAAGTTTATTTCAGCCAGATGAGCTAACATCCCTTTTTCCAGGATTTCAATCATGATTGAACATGATGCATTTGTGGGAGTGTGTGGGGGTGGGGGTATTTATTGTCACTAGTCACTCACTCACTCAAAAAGATAGCACTAAGCTGTAATGTGGTTATAAGCTCTGTAGACCACCAGAATTTACTGAGCAAGGAAGGAAGGGTGTAGATTAGGATATGACATTAAACAAGTAAGAAAAGCTGAAGAGAGGTTATTTAGGATAAGTATGTGAAAAAGATTAAAATAATCTACAAGAAAAGGTTTCTGTTTGAGTGAGATTAAAAATGAAACAGCAAGTATCAGTTAAGACATGTAATTTTACGAACAAAGTACAAAAGACAAAAAGCATTTTACCTGGAACAGCTAAATAGATCTCTACATATCCTTTTATTATGACCTCTGAAGTTCTGAAAAACCTTGATTAAATTCGTACATACTTAGTTGCAAACCACCACTAACGCAATCTGGCGTTTTTGCAACTTGAGCTTGAGAAACCAAATCAGACACATTGAGATAAGATAGTGGAAGATGTAGATGATTTCAGTGGTCTTGAAGTTACACTCTGGAGTAAAGTGATTTCAACAGATCTTTCATTAAAAGTGTAATATAAAACACTAAGTAGGGCCTACAAAATTATTGACCATATCACATATGATTTTTTGAGTGATCTGAATGCTTCAAACAAAGATAGTTTGCTCAAAATGTACATTCACCTAAGCTACCATTTGCGGTAAATTCTTTCTTACAAATATTATGTACTTCTTCTGCACAAATACATGCATTAAATTGACTGGACTTGGAATAAAACAAGGGTCTACATACGAGAGGAACCCACTCCAGGTTTCCACCCGGGGATCATAGTAAGTGCCGTGGATGTGACTAAGTGACTCTCTTTGGCCAGCCAGCCTCCAGCATGCTGAACAGTTTCTGTAAAGGGCCATGGAGCCCCTCCGGCCACCCGCAGAGCTTCTAGGACCAAATGTCTTGCCCTGCCCAATACCACTGGAGTGAGGGCTAAGGGAAGGCAGATAGGCCTGACTTGAGTGGCGATATCGTCCATAAAGGCCATATGATGTCCTGGTGTGGTACACTGCATCAGCTGGTAACAGGTGAGAGGAGTTGCGACGTAGGCATCGTGGTGCTCGGATCAGAGGCCTGGGCTGGATGCCTTCTGTGGCCTCAAGTGCTTGCAAAAGAGCCCAGTCCCTCCAAGGAATTTCCTTTGTGGGCTCACTGAGCTGAGCATCTGGCCTTTCCTCACAGTCACTGCTGCTGTTGCCCACAGATTCAAAACTTGAGCCAGAAGAGGCCTCATTATCCTCATCATCCTCACCTCCTCCTACCTCCATCTCAGCCTCATCCACTGCCTGGATAGAGTCTCTCTTTTCGCTCATCTGCACCAGACTGGCAAGAAGCATGGATGGCCCTAACAAATGGGTGTCAATGGTGCGCAGCTTGGAAGCACGTTGGTGGCGGACAGATAAATGAGGGCTGAGGCAGGTGAGGGTGGGGGTGCTGGAGCGCCTACGACACATATGATGCCTTCGGAGCATCTGCCCACCTGAGACCTGGGGTGTGGAGGGCCGCCGGTTATGGCTCGGCAACAACCCAGATCCTTGAAGCCCTAAGCTTGAGTTACGGCGCTGAGCCAAGCCAATGCTGGCCAAGCCCACACTTGAGCGTCGACGGGCTTTGCTGGCAGGCATGGCAACACTGGGCCTGTGACACTGGTAAGGATTCAACTTCTGGTGGAAGTGCCGGCGGAAAAACATGTCCATGATGACAGCCACAGGGTGTACAGATGCTGTGGATCTCACTTCTCCTCAAGGGGTGGCTGTGGGTGCAAAGGTTTTCATCAGCACAATCTAAAACAAACGACTATAACTAGGCACTGATGAGGCCAGTGCCGCTCTGTTGATCTCAGGAACACAAAGGTGTGCCACTGTAGAGTAGCAGCAGTAGATTAGAAAACGCCAAAGATTATAAAAAGTACTGATTTGTGTGGAAGCCAATTCACACACTCTAGGTCTTGGATATGATGATAATCTTCCCAGTCTAGAACCAATGCCTTCAGGATTTGCATTATTATTTACTATTATAAATTCTTAAAGGTACAATGTGTAACATTTTTAGCTGTTCATAATCGAAGTCTATGTTACCCCTTCACAAATATGTGCTTTTTCAATATTTACCGCCACCATCAATTTCAAATATTCTAAATGGTCGATTTACATAGGCATGAATGGGTGGTGTCGCTCCATAGTCATTCACCATCTTGAAATACATTAGCACAGGGTTTCTCAAACTATGGGCCGCGGACCGGCACCGGGCCGCGAGAAGATTACCATCGGGCCGCGGGCCGACCTTGATTGCCTTCTTTTATTTTATAACTTTAACACAACTGTCACTGTAACTCAGATTATGAAGAAGAGCGATGCTGGCTGGCTGGCTCTGCTATCAGTGTCTTTGCGTCACCTACATCGCCCCTCCCACGTTTAATGTTGTAGAATGTTGAAAACTGTTCGAACTCTCTGCCGTCGGCACGTTTGCACTAATCCGTCTTGTCTATCCACACGCATACACGTTTCACCAGACCAATGGCATGTTCAAAGCAAGCTAGTCTTGACTCTTTCTTTGAGAAACTTTCATCTGGCACTGTATATTCACATGACACAGAGGCAAAAACATTGCGCTTTTAATTGCAATTACGACCCTTCATACATTAAATTTGGCTTCATTTCAAGTGATGGTTACCCCTCAAAACCAATTTGTGTCATCTGCCAAACAATGTTCAGCAACGAGCCCTTGAAGCCGCCCAAATAAGCCTGCTGGAAACAAAACACCCAAATCTAAAAGATAAATCGGAAGCTTTTTTTTTTTTCAAACGAAAGAGTGACGAATTGGCTACCCAAACGAATGTTTTAGTAGCCTAATTTGGCAGTGAAATGAAAAGTTAACCATGGCATCATACCTGGTTTCGTCCCACATTTCTAAGTGCCAGGCAACTTTTACAATTTGCGAGATGCTAATTATGCCTTTGATACTGCATGTTGTCCGGCTGCCACCTTGGTGCAGGTCAGGATAAACTTTTGGAGCTCTCGTGCGATGCTGGTCTGCAGTCTATATTTACTCGACTTTCTCTGTCTGAATTCTGGTCGTCCTGCTGCGATGAATATCCCCAGCAGAGTGAAATGGCAGTGAAAACGCTACCTTTCAATTCAACATACCTCCGCGTATGTATTTTCACATTTGACAAAGACAAAATACCGAAACAGACGCAACTTAGAAAACACGCTCCGAATGTCCTTGTCACCCTGTCTTCCTCGTTTTGACCTGATAGTTGCGAGAAAGCAGGCGGACCCTTCGCATTAGAATTAGGTTTTTCTTTTTCCTGCGATATTTCTGTGGATGACTGGGCCTCTCATTTATTTGAGGTTTATGGTCAGCATGCAGGCTACGTTCAATTCTTCCTTTAAGTTCATACTGGGAATGCAATCTGTAGCCTAAATGGGGCTACAGTCTCTTGTCGGTTTGAGGTTCCAGGCACTGCAGTAGCAGCCTACTTGAAGTTCAAGGGTAGTTATAACAAAAAAATCTAAACAAAAACAAAAAGTGAAAAAAGAGACGTGATAATAGGTATTACTACTGCTACTTCTAACAATAGACCTAATAGTAATAATAATAGTTGTAGTACATGTAATGACAAAAGTCAAATTATTAGGCCTACATATCTGTAACTAGCACAATAATCTCAAGCTGTTAGGTCTCCTTGTTTAATAATACTAACCTACATTAGTTTAGACCTGTAATAATAATAATAATAATAATTATAATAATAATAATAACAATTATTATACTAATGATGATAATGGCAGCATTAATAATAGTAAACTATCTATCCATCTATCTATCTAAGGGCGCCCATGGCGGCGGGCGTTGGGCGGGTGTTCAGGGGGCGTGCAGAGGCCTATGCAGGGCCTTGGAACACCAAGGCCTAATATCACAGGGCCTTAGAGCAAAAAAGTTTGAGAAACCCTGCATTAGCAGGTAAGGGATAAAACAAGGCGGATCACACAGGAAAAGGCGTCCTCTTCTCCCAAAAAAGAAAAAGGATATTGAAAAGAGCAAGACCAGTGACATTAAAAAATTGACTTCGACTGCTATTGAACCGTGGCTACAGAAGCAGTTTTTCATTCACTTTTGGTCGAGTTGTGAGTTCTGCTCCAAGTTGTTGTCATCTCAAAAAATGCACGCGACCTGAGCAGTGAGCAGAGAACTGAAATGAATGAAGAAAATAAACGCGACAAATACGTGAAAATAATGGTAGAGATATTGAAACTTTCTTCAAAAACAAAGCCGATTCATAGCCCTACTGTCACTCCATGCAGCCAAGACTCGACCTCAGCCTTCCACAGTAGACCTAGACTCGGAACCAAAGGAGACTGAGGTAGAGCCCGGTAACGGTAATGAGATGAAACAGCCCAAAACATATTCTTTCCGGAAAGAATGCTTAAATCAATTTCCCTGGCTAAGGTACAGTAAAGCAGTTGGGCCACATGCTGTGCTGGGTAGTGCTAGTTTTAAACTCCAAATACGGTTCAAGAAAATAATTGAAGATGCGTTAAAACGAAAGTAACAAACCTTATTTCCATCTTCATAACGTTGCTGGTTTTACAAGGAAGGACGTGCTAAACGTTGTTTCAAAGGTAATTGGGCAATGCTCACGCAAGTGCATGCGGTAGCCTAGTAAGAAAAACGAGCAGGATGATGTGTGTTTGCGTGTGTCTGTCAGTTAAAATAGAGCCAACACATGATGTTAGCACCTCAGATGTTCCTGACAAATTCCTGACGAATCAAGATCAATGGCCATGCCTCCCTCCCTCTAAATGCGTTTTGCACAGGGTGCAATTATGATTTTGATGTTAGCCTTCATGGAGCAACAGGAATGATTTCATTTCTATACATAGGCCATTATTTTTTCTAAATTAGACCATGATGTGCGCCAATAAGCTGCAGCAATTATTCATAAATGACAGTGTTTCCAGCACACTACTGCAAAATCCTCTTTCATTGATATAATATTAAGGCTATAGGCCTAGGCTATTTTAGGTTAGGCCCAAGTGTGTGTGTGTGTATATATATATATATATATATACATATACATATATACACACACACACACACACATATATATATATATATATACACATATATATACACATATACACACTTGGACATTCGATGAAGGGTCGACAACGTTTCGTTATATGAAAGGAGGGATAAAAAGGTGACCTTTTGGTGTTAAAGGCGACATAATAAAAAATATGGGTGCACCTAAATTTTCTGCTGGTGCACCTAAAAAAAAAAAAAAAGTTAGGCGCACCAGTGCAACCAACACAAAAAGTTAGTCTGGAGCCCTGATAATGCACGGCCCCATGTTGCAAGGATCTGTACACAGTTCTTGGAAGCTGAAAATGTCCCAGTTCTTGCATGGCCAGCACACTCACCGAACCTGTCATCTGTTGAGCATGTTTGGGATGTGCTTGACCGGCGTATACGACAGCGTGTACCAGACAGTTCCCACTAATATCCAACAACTTTGCACAGCCATTGAAGAGGAGTGGACCAGCATTCCACAGGCCACAATTGACAATCTGATAACCTCTATGCAAAGAAGATGTGTTGCACTGCAAGAGGCAAATGGTGGTCATACCAGATACTGACCGGTTTTGAGTCCCCAGACCCCCAATAAAGCAAAAAACTGCACATTTCAGGGTGGCCTTTTATTGTGGGCAGTATTAGGTACACCTGTGCACTACTCATGATGTCAGATCAGCATCTTGATGTGGCACACGTGTGAGGTGGGATGGATTATCTCAGCAAAGCAGAAGTGCTCTATCACACATTTAGACTGATTTGTAAACAGTGTTTGAGAGAAATGGTAATATTGTGTATCTGGAATGAATTTTACATCTTTAAGTCCATCTCATGAAAAATCGGAGCACAAACAAAGGTGTTGCGTCTATATTTTTGTTGAGTGTATATTGTCACTTGTTGCCACTGCTTTTAGCTAGACGTTTGACATACTGGCGTTTTGAATAGCGAAGGCTACCGTAGCTGTAATACATACTTTGAACTGCGTGGCGCAAGACTAAACAAACATTTTCCCATAGACTGTATGCATTTTACATATTGGCGCTTTAAGCACTTAGAGATGAAGTCAACTAAAAAAGTAAATTCTCACACTCAAGGAAAGATAATGCTAATGAATAATTTCAAAATGTGCAATTACAAGATGATTTCTGACATTTTAACAATGTTTTTCTTTGGATATGTATGGGTGGATCACCTTTTCTTATTCACTGAAAAAGTAGCTTAACACCTCTAGCTCAGCTCAAAGTAATGAACTAAATAATGAGCTTAAACTAATGCCTAACAGGTTTAGAAAGAAGCATATTAAAAAAGTGTAGAAGCCCTTCTTGAAATGAATATAGGACAGTGTCAAAAATGGATTACTGCACTGTGTGTAGTTTTGGGGAAAAGCTGAGACCTAGTATCATATACCATTTTCTATTCGTGTGCTGATACGAAAGAGACATTTGTGCATTTAATTCAAGGGGTAGATCAGTCTAATCTCCTCCCAATTCCAAAACAATCTCTGAGTGCCCAAGAAGATACCGTCTCCACACTTGCAGTAAAACTAGCTCTACTAAACATCACAGCTCTTTCAAACTTTCTTATTTAAAAATCGTTCAATGTAAAAAAAATCAAGTTTGTGTTTACAAGTAACATGGCTGGATGAAGCAAAGAGTGCTACAACCCTTATTGAAGCAGCTCCCCCAAACTTTAAGTACTTGAGTGTTAACCAACAAAAAAGTGGATCTTTTCAATGCAGTCAGTCATTACTTGAACATCCTCTGTGGACACTTATGTCAGATAACTATTCACTCCAGTTGATCATTTCAACCTAACACAACATGTAAAAGGAACCAACACACTCTCATGATCATACTCTTCATCTTGTCATTACAAAGATCTTGTCTTACTATCTGTACAACTGTTTCCGACTTGGCCATTTCTGATCATTTCTCTGTGTTCTTTCATTTTTCTATTTCATTCAGAAAAAGAACTTTAACTGTAGGTAGGAGAGTCATAAACAATAATACAGTAGTTGTTTGACCAAGCTCTCTCACAATGCTCATCTGAAACATCAGACAAATCTACAGATTTACTGCAAAATGTTTAATTCACAGATGTCACAGGATATGAAAGTTATTGCTCCATCAAAAATGAAAAGAGTCACTGGCAAGCTGAAAACACCCCGGAAGCAACATACAAATGTTAAAGAGAATGTAGGAAAACTGAATGAAAATGGTGCAAATCTGAACTTGATGTCCATTATCAAATCTATAGAGATGCTCTTCAAATACAACTAGACTGCATTTTCTCAGCAGAAACCGCAATGGACTTGCCACACACACCCCCCCTACACTTACATTTATTCCTCTGTGTAGATTTTGCTGTACAGTTTGTCAAACTAACGTTTATTTAGCACTGTTTATCAGCAATTTTGTAAGCAAACGAAAGAGTTACATCTGTCATTACATAACGTTCTTGGCAATAACATTTTGATATCGTTTTCAGACAAATAACATTTTTGAGATCGTTTTCAATGTTATAGTAAAGCTTATTACGTAGTTAGCTATGCTAACGTTAGGTTACAGTAATTGGTGAAGCTAACATTAGCTTGTTCATGTACTTTTGCAAATGGTTAAATGCAAGCTTAGGAATGGTAAAGTGAAAGTAATGGCTGAATGGTCGTTAATTTTAGTAACTTAAAAAATAGTCTGCATAAATCTACATCAGTCACAGTGTCATCTTTTGTAATCTTTTGTCTGTTTCTTTATGCTCTGTTTTTAATGCTAGAAAGGGAAAACCAAGAAAAGACACTTAACACCAGACAAAGGGACAGAAGCAGGTGATGGGGTCAAGCCAGCAGGAGGGCAAGTAAGCCAACAAATGCTCAGAAAGAAGCAGAGGGCCTCTGAACAGGAGCAGCAGCCGAGCAGATGTAGCAGGACAGGAGCAGCAGCTTGCAGGTACAGCAGAACAAGAGCACACTAGCACAACAGAGCAGGAGCAGACGGGCACAGCAGAGCAGGAGCAGATAGGCAGAGCAATGGAGGAGCAGGCTGGCAAGGCAAGTGTAATGTTAGTAGGATATAGTAAGGAGCATATAGTGAGCTGATGGGGAATGTAAAATAAATAAATAAGACACATAATTTAATAAAAACACACTAGCCTAACCATTCCATTACAGTTACTTTTAAGATAATGAAGTATCTAATGATAAAATTATACATATTATTGTCCTCTAGGCAGGTGAGCATGCAGGCACAGCAAAGGAGGTGCATGCAGGCACAGTAGTGGCAAGGCAAACAGGCACAGCAAAGGAGGTGCAGGTGGGCACAGAAGAGGCATGGCAGAAGATACGCAAGGGAGTTCAGATGCTCAGCTAATACCAAAGAAAATATCAAGTCAAGTCAAGTCAGTCAAGTCAGTTTTTATTTGTCAATTTCTTCACATGTACTCGACATACAAAGGAATCGAAATTACGTTTCACACTTGTCACATGCGTAGACGTTGACAACAATAAAGTGCAGATGCACAACGAGAAAAACAATTTAAACAATAAGGTACTGTTAAGTAAAAAAAAAAAAAAAGTGCAAGTGGGCTTAAGGCATTATACTTATTAGGTAACACACAGTATATATAAGACAAGACATAACATAAAGTAAGTGTTCTAGCAGTGTTGTTTTGTTGTCTTAGTGCAACACAAGATATTTAGCAGTAGTAGTATTAAATATAAATAGTGGTAAAAAGTGGTATAAATAGTGGTAAGAGGAATACTAGAATATACAGCAGCAGGTGTGTGCAATTTGCAATGCAGAGGTAGTTAAGTTAAGTTAAGTCTAAGGTTATAGTTATTTTCAGTCCAGAGTGTTGTTTGGTTTTTGGTTCAGAGTGTTTGTTTCCATGTTGGTGAGTGTGTGTGTGTGTGTGTGTGTGGGGGGGGGTGGGGGGGGGGG
>JAGFZM010000291.1:326414-346617 GCA_017657215.1 Limnothrissa miodon | reverse complement strand
GGGGGGGGGTGGGGGTGTAGAGTCCAATCTGTCTTCCTATACTCCTGCCAGTCTGGTGGTTCCGCTGGCTGGGAGCTGGGAGGGGAGAGAGTTCAGCAGTCTCACAGCCTGGTGGATGAAGCTGTTGGTGAGCCTGGTGGTGCGGGAGCGGAGACTTCTGTATCTTTTTCCAGATGGCAGGAGGCTGAACAGACTGTGCGGGGTGGGTTGCATCCTTGACAATTGTGACGGCTTTGCGGGTGAGGCGGGTGGTGTAGATGTCTTGCAGGGAGGGGAGTGGTCCGCCAACTATCCTCTCAGCTGTTCTCACGATGCGTTGTAGAGCTTTCCTGTTGTAGTCAGCGCAGCTACCGCCCCACACAGTGATGCAGCTGGAGAGGACGCTTTCAACGGTTCCTCTGTAGAATGTGGTCAGGATGTGTGGTGGGGCGCTTGCCCGCTTGAGTTTGCGCAGGAAGTAGAGGCGCTGTTGTGCTTTCTTGGCCAGTGATGTGGTGTTGGTAGTCCAGGAGAGGTCCTCACTGATGTGCACCCCCAGGAACTTGGTGCTGCTCACTCTCTCTACCGCAGCGCCGTCGATGGTCAGCGGGTGGTGACAGGTGTGGCCTCTCTGGAAGTTGACAATAACCTCCTTGGTCTTGCTAACGTTTAGCAGAAGGTTGTTGTCTCTGCACCACGTGGTCACGAGCTCAACCTCTTTCCTGTAGTGGGTCTCATCGCCCTTGGTGATGAGCCCCACCAGCGTTGTGTCGTCCGCAAACTTCACAAGGTGGTTGGAACTGTAGGTTGGTGTACAGTCATGTGTCAGCAGGGTGAAGAGCAGCGGACTGAGCACACAGCCTTGTGGAGCCCCTGTGCTCAGGGTGATGCTGTTAGAGACATTGTTGCCCACACGCACCGCTTGAGGCCTCTGGCTGAGGAAATCCAGCAGCCAGTTGCAGAGGGAGGTGCTGAGGCCCAGTTTGTCCAGTTTGCAGATGAGTTGTTGTGGTATTATGGTGTTGAATGCTGAACTGAAGTCTATGAACAGCATTCTCACATATGAGTCTTTCTTGTCCAGGTGAGTTAGGGCTGGGTGGAGGGCAGAGCAGATTGCATCTTCTGTGGATCGTTTCGCTCTGTATGCGAACTGGTATGGGTCCAGGTTGGTAGGCAGGGCGGATTTGATGTGTGACATGACTAGTCGTTCAAAGCACTTCATGATGATGGGTGTCAGTGCCACAGGGCGGTAGTCATTGAAGCAGGCTAGGGATGATTTCTTTGGCACAGGTATGATGGTGGCAGTCTTGAAATTATGATGGGACAATGGCTTGCCTCAGGGAGGTGTTAAAGATGTCTGTGAAGACATCCTTCAGCTCCTTTGCGCAGTCTTTCAGCACACTGCCAGGGATGTTGTCTGGACCCGCTGCTTTCCGGGCGTTGATGGCGGAGAGTGTCCTCTTCATGCTGGCAGCAGACAGGCACAGAGGCTGGTCGTGTGGAGGTGGTGGTGTTTTCTGTGGGCGTGTGTTGTTCTGTGCTTCAAATCGTGCAAAGAAGCTGTTCAGGTTGTTGAGCAGAGTGGTGTCGCTCTCACAGCTACGCGCTGCAGGCTTGTAGTCTGTAATGGCCTGTATGCCTTGCCATAGGCTCTGTGCGTCCTTGCTATCATTGAAGTGGGAGGTTATCTTGTGTGTGTAGTCCTGTTTCGCTTTCCTGATGCCACTGGACAGGTTGGCTCTCGCTGTTCTCAGGCCTGCTTCATCCCCAGCTCTGAAGGCCTTCTCTCTGGCCTTCAGCAGCCTGTGGACATCTCCTGTCAGCCATGGCTTCCGGTTGGCTCGCGTTGTGATGCTTTTTATTTGTGTAACATCACAGTGTTTCCCCTAGGATCTCATTGAACGTGCGGCGGGTGAGAGAAAAAAACGGAGCCAAAACGTTTCAAAAGCGCTAATCGCTCCAAACCTAAAGTTACGTAAGGACGACGGGGGGGGGGGGGACTTTCAAATCCACCAACATGGAAAGCATGTATCCGTAACAGACTTTATCAAGCGGGTGGAGAACATGTAAATTCAAAAAATAAAAAGGTTCCAGCAAAACAAGTAAGAACTTTAAAGGATTGTACACTGTCATGCAAATTTAGATGTGCTCAGAGAGTAACCCCAGCTGAAGGGGAGAAATGCTTTAAACAGTTCTATGAACTCAGTCAGGATAGGAAATATGACTACATAGCCATGACTACAGAATGTGGGGTAAAAGAAAGGCAAACATGTGAACAAAGTAAACATACCAATACATTCAAATACTTTCTTAACTTAGACAATGATAAAGATAGGGTTTGCAAACAGTTTTACCTTGGCACACTGGCCATTAGCCATAAACCTGTGTACAACACACACATGAAGAAAAACCAAACGACAAGCATCCCAAAACGCGATGAAAGAGGTAAACATACAAAAAAGGTAATAAATGAAAGTCAAAAAGAGCAGGTCAAAGCACACATTTCTTCCTTTCCTGTTGTTGAGTCACATTACTGTCGTAGCAACACAAATAAGAAATTCCTCGATTCAACAATTCTTAATGTGACAAGAATGTATGAGCTATACAAACTGAAATGCACTGGAGATGGAAACACACCTGTGAAAGAATCTTACTATAGATTCATTTTTAACACAGAATTTAATCTTAGCTTTCATGCTCGTAAAAAAGACAGATGTGACCAGTGTGAAATGTACGAGGCCGCTCAGAAACAAAACCTACAGAGCCAAAGCGATATAGAAAAACAAACAAAACACATAAATGATAAGATCGCAATGCGCCAAGAACGTCAAAAAGACAGACAGGATGAAGAGACTCTGACTGTCTGTTTTGATCTCCAAAAGGTAATCTCATGCCCACGAGCTGAAATTAGTTCATTTTTGTACAAGTGAAAACTGAACTTGTACAATCTTACTGCACATAGTTCAAAAATAAAAAAAGGGGTATTGCGCTTTGTGGACGGAGGCAATGTCAGGGTGGGGCGCAAATGACATTGCAAGTGCAATAATAAAAATACTTGTAAGAGTTATACTTGATCACCCCAATACCACTAATATCCTAACATGGAGTGACAGCTGTGTGCCTCAAAACAGGAACTCAATAATATATTTTGCTATGGCAGACTTCTTGACAAGGCACCCTCAAATAGAAAAAATAACAATGAAATACACAACTCCTGGCCATTCTGCTGTACAAGAGGTAGATAATATGCAGTCATATTGAGAAGGCAATGACAGTATCAGAATTCTATTCACCCCTGTCATTTATACACATTTTACTCAAAGTGAACAGAAACAATCCATATACAGTAATTCAGATGAAAGACACAGATTTTCATGACTTTCAAGCATGTGACAAGTTTTTTCAGTACAGACAGGGACCATACTCTGATGTCTCACAGCTTGTGTTCGATAGGTGCCCATTTGCTCTTCATTTCAAAACTTTGCATGCACAGCCTCTGTATATTCAGGCAGATATTAGAGAATCAAAGAAACATACTAGAGCCCTGGGACCTTCAGCCATTCTACCCAAAGAAAGACCTGTCCCTAAACAGAACAACTTATCAGAGGCCAAGATCACCGATATAAGGTCAATGTTTAAATTCATGCCAATAATAGATAGACAATATATTATGAAGCTATACTGAAAAAATGAGTGTTATTAATTACAAGTACATTTGTGATTGATCTATTGTGGTGTCTTTATTAAAGTGTGTGTGTGTGTGTGTGTGTGTGTGTGTTGTTCAATTTTTTTAATCCTGATGTATCTTGCTATGTTGTTGCTATGAAAATGTTTTAATACATTCACATAATTTACCTAATTCTGCCTAATTAACCTGATTTTGTTTCATTCAGAATCACCTACTTCCCTTTCTAGCTTCTATTGAAAATTGACCCCTTTGATGGATTTAATATCTGTACTACTATTTCCACTTTAGCTCATGTTGTAAAATTGCATACATTTGAAAAAACTGCGTACTATGAAATGGGCTAAAAATGACATATCTTTTGTAATTGTAATATAAAACATACTGTACAGTAGTCTATAATTTCACTACACCAATTGCAACTGTTGCTTACAAGTATTGTGTTGCCAATTTGTTAGTGTTCTGTAAAAATCATTGTTCCTTTTTATGGTTTTGTAAGATAGAACCTTATAATTCCAAGCCAATGTCGAATGATTAGAGTTTAGAGTATAAGGTTCTATCTACATTTAACCTGTTTAGAAAAAAAAAACACCATTTCCAAATTCAAATTTTAATATTTTACATTTAGAATACATGTAAGGTGTCTAAGTTCAATCAATTAAATAGACTTGTTCCACATACAGATTCTGCTATTTAGAATGCAAAAACTTTAAACCTCAGTCAAAGCTAGAGGAACGGCCATCCTAATACGTAAAGGCATTCCTTTTAAGCACAAATCATCAATCATAGACAGAGATGGAAGGGACGTTATTGTGAGAAATTCACTCTACACCAATGACTCTTGTTAATATATATGGGCCAAACTTTGACAATCCCCAATTTTTTCAGAAGGTGTTCTCTTTGATCCCAGAGTTATCACTCACTAATTTAATTATTAGAGGGGACTTCTAGGCATACTGCACACCACTTTACACTGCTCACCTCTGGTCCACCTATAAAAAAGTCAGCATGCAAAAATTACAAGTAGCCTACAATGATGCTTTAAGAATATTACTAAAGGTGTCCAGAGGAGGGAGTGCTAGCCAGATGTTTGCATCCGCAGGAGTAAGTACACTTCATGCACTTTTAAGAAACCTAATGTATAAGTTTTCACAACGCCTGGAAGATTCATCCAACAACATCATAGTGGCACTCACAAACCCGGCTATGAGTAGCACAAGGTACTCATCCAGACTGAGAGCGCACTGGAGAAAATGCCTGTATATATTATAATAATTTTATTTTAATTTGTTTTTTTGGTGTGATTTTCCTAGGATGTCTTGATGTGTATGTGAGATGTCTGTCTTGTGTAAATTTGGACATGTGTCTGGCAAATAAACTGAATTGAATTGAATTAAACTTCAACGGTGTCATTGACCCATATTTGGACAGGTCTTCTACACAGCGAACTCCTCCTTCCAAAACCAGAGATTTCTTAAAAGCATACATTAATAATACCAATATATGTGATTTGTGAGATCTGTGAGACCATAGTCCAGTCACGTTCATTGTCAACCTAACTGACTTTTTCTCAACTAAGCCTACATGGAGAGTTGACCACCAGCTTTTGAGTGATCCTGCATTTAGTGTCTATCTCTGTACAGAGATTAAAACATTTTTTGATATTAATAACCAGCCGGATACTTCCCCCTCATTATTGTGGGAGCCATTTAAAGCATTCTTAAGGGGATGTGTCATCTCATTTAAGGGGCAAAGAAACAAAACAGAACAGAATAATTTAGCTAAACTTAGAAAAGGGAATCCACCAGCTTGATTGTGAAAATGCCGAGTCGCCCTTTTCCAATCTGCATAAGAAAACACTTCAACTCAGATTCAAGTATAACCAGATTATCTCACAGAAGCTTTCAACTAAGTTTACATATATGAAACAGAAATATTTTGAATTTGAAGCCTCACAAGCTGCTAGCCAGACAGCTACGTAAATTAGAAAATGACCGGTCAATCCACACTATCAAATCTGTCTCTGGAGCACCCCTGACATTACCTAAAGATATTAGAGCAATTTTCAAGCAATTTTATGAAGCACTTCACTCCAGTAAAAACGAACAGGACATTGTCCCCATTAACAGATTTCTGGACAAGTGTAACTTGCCAACACTGACTAAGGATGATCATGATTTTCTTGGGGCTTATATAACACTAGAAGAAATAAATCATTAGTAAATCAAAGTACCGGAGCTGCACGGGCACAAATATTGCCCGACGGGATTTCATCCTGGAGCTCTGCAAGCTGTTGCACAGTGAGCACGTCTCAAGGCCAACACAAACACCAGCCATCTTGCAGGAGGAGAAATTGCGCTGTAAAGCGCCAGTGCACAAAAAACAAAACCACAAAAATGTGCATGAAGTGCCAACGTGCAGTTTGTGGACAGTGCACAGTCCAAGTGAGGTAGCGCATAGCATTAGCATAGGTAGAGAGGTAGAGAGGTAGCGCATAGCGTTAGCATAATATATTCTTCTCAAATAGTTAAAATATTGAAATCTGTTATTTTGTCACTGTAAATGTTATTTGAGTGTTGTTATTTTCATTTTCATGTTTGTGTTAACCTACAGTAATTAGTGATTCTTAATTACATTATATAAAAATAATTAAAACATCTTAATATATGTAAATCTGTTATTTGATCATTTTGTTGTCGTTTGTACAGTTCCTACAGTTCGTAGAATTTGAACGTATTTTCCCCGTGGAGAATGACAGGAAGTGAGTGGGAGAGAGATGGGGTGGGATCGGGAAATGAACTCGGGCCGGACTCAAACCCGGGTCCCCGGATTCATGGCATGGCGCCTTAGCCAACTGAGCCACGGCGCCCCGCGCAAAAATATAGTTTAACCTGTTAAGGCACGCCCCTATTTTTCCCATTTTTCAAAAAAAAACAGCATACCCAATTTTGACTAAAATGAAAAGAATTACACTGCTTTCCATATGCATGATGGAAAAAAAATATTTTGAACTGATCAACTGCAGCTGGCATACAGAGATGAACAAACTTTTTTCTCCAGGTTTTGTTTGACTACTGGGATTAACATCAATTCAAGTAAAATTAAGCAGGCGTCTCTTGTTTTTTTCTTACAGTGGTTTATGACTTGGGGTCAGTCAGGATAACAATTGCCAGGGCTGAATTTTGTTCCCTGTCCAACCCTGCTCCTTCAGTGTACAGTTCAAATCTAGTCTAAAATTCTAGACCAAGCTGTTCATGTACATGCTGTGGCTTATATATTTTATAATTTTTATATTATGTTTTACTCATATTTTTCATTTATATATTATAGATTTTTAAACATTCTTTATTATTCACTGTTCCATGCATGTGTGTATGAAATGCGCTAAAACTAAACATTTTATATACATTAACATTATAAATAAACTTGCCTTTACCCACCTACTAAAATACTGTATGGTCAGACCATAAGAGCTACCAAAGCTGTATAACCGATTAATAGCAAAACGTTTTCATTTCAATATATCTGTTTTGTTGTTGGGGAAATCTCTCATTACATGACCATAGCCTGTCAGTTACAGCAGAAACATATCATAGTTGCTTTCCATAAAGTTGACTTCAGTGGGTCATCACTTTTTGGTGTGAATGTACAATTGTAGCACTACACTGCAACCCCTCTGTGTTATCAGATAACTTTCTTTCTTGAAGAAATAAAATAATGAATACATTTAATATACATGTTACATTAAAGGGATAGTTCGGTTTTTAACACATTGAACCCCTTTCACAGGTTGTCTAAAATGCAATAAAGTGGTTGACATCAAAATTTTGACGATTGCTTCCGTCTTGGCTATTTGGGAAATGTAGAATCGCCTCTGCCTGCCTTCAAAATGGCTAGCAATGGGCATGTGTTGTTTCTATCCTTAAAACACTGGTTTTAAAAAAGTGCTACCTCACCAAGGGCAGAATTCTCTGGGGTGCTTAAGTCAAAAAAAGCGCGTAGCCTACGCAGTTTTCAGCCTGCGCGCATTCTGCCATAGGCTCAAATCAGTCACTTGCACGCCAAAAGCCCAGTTGCGCGCTCTAGGCGGAGCAACCCTGAAACCAGGAAGTTCCTCATGGAAAGTTTCCTTAGGCGTATTCTCCTCCTGACTTAAGTCTTTTTACTGTTACGCACTTTTGAGGGCTGTATTAAGGTCAAGCGCCACTATATGGTGAATTAGTATATTGCGTTTGATGTCGGTCACGGACCATTTTGAACATGCCAATGTTCGAGACATTGTATATTACATTTCTACACTTTCTACACCACATTTGAAACAACCACAAGAAATCAGACAAAATCATCAACTCTGTTACTGTTTTTTTATAATCCTCGTCTGTCTCCCGTTTTAAATATTGTTCAATTAAAATAAGAGAGTACGATGATATTTCTACCATGTTCTCAAAAATTAAAACCAAAATGCTAGTCCTGCACTGCCTTGCTTGAGTGGGAACGAGAGAAGCACGCAGACAGCCACACATTTATCGGTTTGTCCTGCGAGTATGACTCACACTCACAGACACCCCACTCTGCGCTGTAGGAGGAGCAAGCACCTAAAGTGGAGAATGCGCAGTACAAAGGCGCTTAAATTAAATCGCGTAAAAACAGACTTACGCACTTATCGGAGAATTCCACCCCAAGTGGTTAGTGGTGCTCAATGATGTTCCAAAACATGTATCGTAGCAAAATAAAGCTTCCGTCATGTTTTCTATTTGGCACTTTGTTTGTATGAAGGAGCAAATACATCCTTATGTGACTTACAAAATGGCAAATAAAACATGACAGAAACTGTATTTTGCTACGATACTTGGGTTGGAAGATCAGCAAAACGCCACTAATCGCTCCATGAGTAGCACTTTTTTTAATACCAGTGTTTAAAGGATAGAAACAACAAATGCCCATTCCTAGCCATTTTAAAGGCAGGCAGAGGCGATTCTATATTTCCCAAATAGCCGAGGAGGGAGCAATCATCAAGATATTGGTGTCAACCACTTTATTTCATTTTAGACAACCTGTGAAAGGGGCTCAATGTGTTAAAAACCGAACTATCCCTTTAATTCATGGTTACATATTAGTTGAAATTTACATGATTTTATAATTTGAATAATTGCAGAAAGAGAAATGCTGCAACTGGTTTCTCGTTATTCTTCTTGTTAATCTGACCGGAGGCGTCGCTAGACAGTTTTTACGGGGCTTCAGCCCAGGGTAATTTAAGCCTAGCCCGGGTTAAAGTTTTTCAATGCTTCATTTAGAACTACACAATTCAATATAGCCCAATGTAACTAAGGCAGGGCAGGGCGGGGCTGGACAGGGAATCAGTACGAGTGGCGGAGGCCATTTGCACCTGGGAACATAAGTGCCAATGATAACGCGCTGAAACAAAACTTTGAATAACATGGCGTGTAGTAAGTCCAAACTTTTCGGGAGAACGGCAGAGAATTGATGTTTGCGAACTGAACCTAATAGCCTGGCTAATAGCCTATGGCATGTTTCTCCTCGCTAATAAGGGAGATGTTATCATGAGGCGTCAAAAGCTACTTGCATTGTTGTCAGTGCTTGAACTGTCAGTTTGCAGCTAGTTTGCATAACTTGTAACTAGTTAATAGCATCCAGGCTTTGGTGTTTATGGTGTTGCAGCTGGCACACTATTTTTCATGCGAGTTTGTGGAGTCAGGAACAATCTTGTTTTCTGTGTCAAGGTTAGCCCAGTTTTGCATTGTTGGCTAACCCTCAAAAATAGTCACTATGACAATGTTCTTTTCATTTAACTGAGGTTAATGTTTGTGGAAACGGTGCTTCAGTTAGCCTACACAGGCATAACATAACACCTTACGCCGTCAACAGTAGGCTTTGTATCAGTTACTGATCTTGGCAGCATTACTTCAGTGAAACTTAAGCAGAGTAGGCAATCTGAACGTTCTATAGTGCCGCAAAAAGAAGGCAGAAAATCGTAACTTGTGTTAAGGTGTTCTGCTTTAACACCTTAATATATATATATATTATACATATATATATATATATATATATATATATATATATATATTCTCCACAAAACAGCAAAACTGAGAAGATACTTATCCACATGATAAAACGTGTCTTTAAAAAAAAAATTAATAATTAAAAAAATGTCAGCACGCGCTATGCGCACGCATTTCCTAAAATCTTCTACTGAGCCCTATTTGTCCTTCAAGTCTAGCAACGCCCCTGAATCTGAACATAAATAATGCCTTACCAAACTTACCAATAACTGATGTCCCTGCACGAGTATTTTTTAATACTAATTTTGTCACAATAAATGACACTTTGCACACAGGTCGTTATACTGCCTTTAACATAAGGAAAGCTCAAGGATCCTTTGGCTATGTCCAACTTATTCATTTGATGCCATAAAAAATACTTTAAGTCAAGTAAATATTTACATGTAAAGTGAAAAGCAAACATAGGAGATTAACTTGTCTCTCCTGGATTGTAAAATACAATTGGGAGGGTGTCTGTCTTCTATAAATATTTCCCAGTAACATATGTATACAAACAGTCACTAAATGTAAACTCACTGACATCAACTTAAAGGTCAAACAGAGCACTTAAAGTAGGATTGTAAGTAGGTTAGATGGCATAGCCATGGGACTTTACTGCGACCTTAAATCTCCAAGAAAAACAAGAAGGAAGCATCAGAGTGTGACTTTCATCATGGAGGTTTTGCAAAGATTAGCTTTGTGCTAATGACCATGAGTAGTAGCAATGCAATAACAATTGATGACATATCTTCCCTAAAATACTTGTACTTAATTTAGCACAAAATACTATACTCTTGGCCTGTAGGCTGTATAAAAAAAACATTAAACATTTATTTACCTCTGTGTACACTAATTTTATGACATTTATCAATATCAAAAAAATATAAACAGTATTGACTGTTCTAGAGACAGATTCTAAACCTGAGAACTCCTTCTTACTATGCAGCGATATAGCTGGAAACTGAACAGAGATCAGTGACTTGGGGCAGATTTTTCCAGCTCAAACAGTCAGGGTTAATGCTGATTACTTTCCCTGGATTGCTGCCGTGTTGTCCACAGCCTGTTAATATCCACTGCCAAAAATGAAAGGGAGCATGTCTTCGTCCCATATGAGCTTTTTTTCCAAAGTCACTATATAGTCACTTTAGTTTGGATGGAAACAAGTAGGCAACAGTTTTAGATTACAAGATGTTTAGTCTCATTTTTACTGGATCATGTCAAGTCAAATCAAGTCAGTTAAGTGGCTACAACAGAAATCCCTCAGTAAAGAAAATAATTAAATATAAGCAAAGAATAATGAATTCTGCCATTCAAATTTAGAGTTCTAGGTGTTCAAAAAAGGGTTATGGGTTATTGGATCTGTAATTATAATCTTGACTAAAGCAATGTTCCTCTACAGGTCCTTACTGCTTGAATTCTCCTAATGTTTTCCAAAGCAATCATGGTATTAATCACGGGTATAATAATAAAAAAAAAGAACAGTGAAATAAGATGAATCAGTTTAGACATAAGTCAAAATTTCTACATTTTATATAGCTAAGCTTAAATATATACTTGGTTCTTTCACTCCACTATGATTTAAGACAGTTTGGTTAGCCCCTTGAGCCGTCGGAACTGCCCAAGGTTTCTTCCTTTACTGCAACAAGAAAAAATATATATATTTAGGGAGTTTTTCCTTGCCCCTGTAGCTTATTGATGCTCTTTGTTGTGAAGCACTATGAGACAGGTCTTTTGTAAAATGTGCTATGCAAATAAATTTGAATTGAATGAATTTAATTGAAGACCAGGTGGGAAAAGGTGTGCAGACATCAGACCATTTAATCACACTTAATGGTCTTAAATTGTGCACAAACTTTCTGGAAAAAGACAAAAAGTGACCTGCCATTTTGCCAAGTACAACAACATTACAACAAATACAACTCACCTCCATGTGAGGTTAAAATGTAGTTAAATACAATTAACTCCAACAGCATAATACAATTGGCAAAATTATGTTTGAATCAAATAATAAGGCTGTGGAGACCCTTATGACCAGAGTTAGGGTAAGTATTTGATACAAAATTGCCTACTTCCTTTCCATATTTTCAGTGCTCACGAGGGTATTCATGCATGTCGCAGTTCTCCTGGGTGTGATAATCTCAGTACTAAACTAGTATTAGACCAAAGCCAAGATCTTATAACCCTACAAGTCTTTATCCAATCCTTTTGCATGTGAGACTGTCAGATGTTTCAGATAATCCATCTAATGTAATATGTGTACTACTAAATAGCATCCCTGCATGCCAGCCCTCTTGTGTGTTTCTCGAGACCAAGAGAGACAGCACTGGCTCCTGCTCTAAATACACATCAACAACTCAAATCACAAACAACTGGAAAAGAATCACAATAACTTCTATACAACCTGACAGGAGATGACAAGCAGTAATCCAAAGCTTTCTGTCTTTGCTGAATCTAGATGAAAACCACTGCAGCTATGGTTAGGAACTGCAACACTAAGCTGTCGCTGACTTGTTGAAGTAGGAGTGTCTAGGGGAGGGGGGAGAGTGTGCATGAGAAAAAGAAAGAGAGGGAGACAAAGCCATGAGAGCAAGAGAGACGGGGAGAGGGGGAGAAAAGGCTATGAGCATTTAAACAAGCCAGTAATGAAACAATTTGGATAATACTCTACCACAACTAAAACTACCGTATTTCCTGAAATAATGGCCGGGATCAATTAATAGCCGGGCCTGGTTTAATGGCCGGGGGCTGGCCGATACGTGCATTTAAAGGCCGGGCCTAATATACAGGCCGGGCCAAAAAAATTAAGACATTTGGCAAATGCAAAGAAAAAACACAATATTTATTTCCAAGGAAAAATAAACTAGCCCATCTAATATTTAAATTTAAAGCAACACACCACCGTTCTTGAATATTGAAATATGTTCCTCCCCTAACTTAGACGAGTTAGGCTACCCGTCACGTCTCAGTGGTGCAATGATACGTTGTTAGCATTTAGCATACAGTCAATGGCTTAACCCAGTTATTTCAATGTAGCTACATTTTAGTTTGTGTTACCATACATGGTAGACCGCATTTAAATAGTGTGGGGGAATTTTGAATTGTCTTAATGAAGTGCTGAGTGTGTTACACTGCATGAAAAGAGGGATTTCCGTCCCTGTAAATGCCTGCAAATCCTTGGCATTTACAGCATTTAACGGCAGTTTAACGACCTGCGGCGTCCGCATTTGCGGGCTGGAAAATTGTCGGATCCATACCCCCGCACGGGGTAGCCTATTTGCATTTGAATAGCAGCGAAACCCCGCGTTGTCCGAGAATTGCCTGGATTGCCTCGAATCTCCTCACTCAGCATTGGATGAAAACACTACTTTTCAAACCAAAGAATCCACTCGTGAATGGTTGGCAGATATGCCACTACCGGTTACCTTGGGTCATCATAACCACTACCCAATAGCTAGCCTATATTTATATTTATATATGATTAGATTATGATATGCTATGATGCTGTATATTCATGTCATTGTTATCCTATCAATGACACAAATTTATTTGGCACATGTATGTATGTGCATCGATGTGTTATTGAGAAAATAATTTATGAATGTACCTTAATTTTGTAAACGGCAAACGTTGCTATCACTGCATTAGCACACTATCGAGTCAAATAACTCACGAACCCGGAATCGCGCAGACATGGTATGCATAGCAAATGAAAGTGCAGAACCAGAGCTTTCAAATGGTACAAAATACTCTACTACTAGATCGAAGCAACCGTACTATAAATGAATAAGAAATGTTTGGAAATTAGGACCATTTCTTCCTAACTGACATTACACTTCATAATTTCAGTTGCTTCATAACTTATGAACGACAGAACTTACCGATCTTTACAGGATAGTCCTAAAATGTCTTAGTTGCAAAAAAATGTAATCCAGGTATATTTCTGCATGGTAGGCTACCATTTATAATATTGATATTTTATCCTGCTGTATCCAACACTTGTCGTTTTCTGTTTTTCTGTTCCAATGCATTCCCCTATCAAAAGGAGAATGCAAAACATCTATCCAGTCGTTCTAAAGCATGCTAATGTGTAGTAACCAGATCAGGCCACTTGAGTGGATGCAGAGATGGAGATATACAGTATGTTTTGAGTAAGGAGAGAGGAGAAAAACAAACCCTTTATCAGTAATGATAATAGTAATAATAATAATAATAATAATAATAATAATAATAATAATCATATAAAATCATAGCCTACATGTAGTTCACCATAATTAAAGAGTGTGTAGGCCTATTTTACCTACCAGGTCAATAAGAAATAAAGGCGAACTAAGTAAATAAAGGCCCCGGCCATTATTTCAGGAAATACGGTAGATTACATTTTCTTTTAAGAAACCGCGGGATGGCCTTGCCACCGCTTCACCCTTTTTTTGTGTGCGTACATGTGTGAAGTCAACTGCTGTTAGTTAGCTTCTATGCTAATAATGCTAACAATTGTAATGAAGCTAACAGTGGTGCTCAGTGAACTTAGCTGATGTGAATTAGTATTAGGAGCCCGCCCACCCACCCCATTCATTTCAATGGGGAAAAACAACAAGAGGAGGAATAACGGAAGAACGACAAGAGATATCAAAAAGATGATTATAAGCACACCGATCAAGACCATGCCGGACACTTTAGATCTTGAATGTTGTCCATCTCAAAAGCCCTAGGAGAAGTTGAATAAGTAACAGTAACTTATTCAAGAGAGTTGAGTAAGAAACCGAAGAACAATAGGGCCAAAACTAGACTGCATTTAGTTAAAGGGATAGTTCGGTTTTTAACACATTGAGCCCCTTTCACAGGTTGTCTAAAATGAAATAAAGTGGTTGACACCAAAATCTTGATGATTGCTCCTGTCTCGGTTATTTGGGAAATATAGAATCGCCTCTGCCTGCCTTTAAAATGGCTAGCAATGGGCATGTGTTGTTTCTATCCTTTGAAGACTGGTTTTAAAAAAGTGCTACTCATGGAGTGATTAGTGGCATTTGGTGATGTTCCAACCCAAGTATCGTAGCAAAATACAGTTTCTGTCATGTTTTATTTGCCATTTTGTAAGTCCCAAAGGGATCTATTTGCTCCTTCATATAAACAAAGTGCCAAATAAAACATGACAGAAGCTTTATTTCGCTACGATACATGTTTTGGAACATCACTGAGCACCACTAACCACTTGGTGAGTAGCACTTTTTTAAAACCAGTGTTTTAAGGATAGAAACAACACATGCCCATTGCTAGCCATTTTGAAGGGAGGCAGAGGCGATTCTACATTTCCCAAATAGCCGAGACAGAAGCAATCGTCAAAATTTTGATGTCAACCACTTTATTGCATTTTAGACAGCCTGTGAAAGGGGCTCAATGTGTTAAAAACCGAACTATCCCTTTAAGGATAGAAACAACACATGCCCATTGCTAGCCATTTTGAAGGCAGGCAGAGGCGATTCTACATTTCCCAAATAGCCGAGACAGAAGCAATCGGCAAAATTTCGATGTCAACCACTTTATTGCATTTTAGACAACCTGTGAAAGGGGCTTAATGTGTTAAAAACCGAACTATCCCTTTAACGCAGTGGCCAGCTTGCACCAAAAAAAATGGTCACAGAGCGTCGGCGCTGATGGCTTGCAAATATCTTGCCACTCCTGCAACCACGATTCCATGAGAAAGACTGTTCTCAGTTGCGGGCAATATTGTAAATAAGAAGCGGTCAGCTCTCCTCTCGGACAATGTAAAGAATGAAAATGTAAAAGAATGAAAAGCAACGTTTTCAGTGCTTTTGCAGATATTACAGGACACTCCGCTTAGGCTTTTATCCAGAATGCTGGCAGAGGTGTCGTTTGCTCAAACGTGGTCTTAAGACAACCGTCATTTGCCAGTTCGATCAACTGGTCTTCTTCTTGAACTGACAGGTGATCGGGGGCGACAGTGGCAAATGGATTGCGGATCCACTTGTTCTTTTGACGCGGATCTCTGGAGGGGAAGTAGCGCTCAAATTCTTTCGACAGCACAAAGTGATCACGGACCAACTGTGCCAGAGTTGGAGCTGGCTCTGTTTATCCCTATATCCCCACTAATGTGTGAAACATGTCAAACACACCCTTGTCTACTCTACGTCCCCACTGATCCAGCATTGCTTTAAATGCAGCGACTTTATCTGCCACTTTAAAGACAGTTGTCATCCTCTCCTGGAGTGTTAGGTTGAGCTCATTAAGCAAACCGAAAATGTCACAGAGGTAGGCGAGTTTTGACACCCTGTGGTCATCACTAAAATGTGCAGCCAAATCTGACTTTTTTCTGCCAGAAATTTCTGCAGAGGCTCTCGCAACTCAAACACTTTGGCCAGTGACTTCCCCCTCGACAACCAGCCAAGTGAAGGCGTTTGTGCTCTGCATTAATTTCTTCGTAGAGCTGTTCAAACACCGGGGGTTGAGTGTGTGTGCCCCATCAGTACACACACCAATGCAGAAGGACCAGTCTAACTTCTGACACATAACCATCCAAAGCTCAAAATAATTCTGCACCTGTGGTGTTAGTTGGAAAAGAGAGTACACACAACAGATCCTTCTGCACATTGCCCTGTTTTCCACATCAGTTGACTAGTCAACCTGAATAGCAAACCACGGTGACCCTTCTAGCCTCTCCAACAACTGTCTCTCAATATCCTCCGCTATGTCATTAATACGCCTTTGGACAGTATTGGCCAAAAGAGGTACCGAGCCTATCTTTTTGGCTGCTGCCTCCCCAAGAACTTCTTCGCACATGTCTTTGGCAGAGGGCAGAATTAAGTCTTCCTCAATAGTAAAGGGTTTCTTGGTCTTAGCAATTCAGCTAGCTTAGCAGAGCCATGTTCACAGATGTAGTTGTCTTCAGCATGAGTTTTTGTGAATCTTGTTGTTGTTTTTTTATGCTCAAAGAATTCTAGGGGTTTATTTTTAAGTGTCGTGTGTTTGATTTCAAGGTGTCGAATGAGCTTTGATGGCTTCATAGATTCATTTGACAGCTTGTCCCCGCATACCACACATAACGGATTTGGAGCATGTGAATCACCGGTCTATGTAAAACCAAAAGATCCCTTCTTTTTCTTTGGGTTTCTTTCTGGTTAACTGTTATCAGTGGTGGACCTTTTCTCGTCCTTACCCAAACCAAAGAAACTTGCACTTGCACCATCACTGACCATGAACTGAGTGAGATGAACAGAGACAGTGCTGAGGCTTAAGTAGCCTACACGTGTTGAGGACGGGACAGACAGACGGACAAATTGAAAAAAAAAATAAACGTGCAATCGGCCTCCTATGCATTTTATGAGTAATAGTAATAGTAAGAGTAATAATTCGACTGAAGATTATGGTGCTTCTCCAGAGATGGGATCCTATGGACCACAGAATGCAACTCCGTTGGACATTGGACCTTTGCTTGAGGCTCTGATTTCCACTTCAAACCGCACACATCCTTCACCTATTATTTATCTCAGCATTCTCAATTCATTGATGGGAATTTAAAACCACTTAACAGGTTAAGCCAATGGCAGAGTATCAGCTTGCTAGAGCTGGGTGAAATGAAGCAGTGTTCAAAGCAGTAGGCTAGCAGAAGGCTGCTTTTGTTTAGACTGGATTTGTGATTGTGATCAAAGTGAGCCCAGACACTTGAGGACTAACAATAGCACACACTAAACCTGATGGACTTACTTCAACGGGCTATTGGCTATACAGGTACACTTGCTGGTTGCCATGGAGCACAGTGTAACGACCTTACATAACCATAATACTAATTGAAACTTCTGCTTTTGATGGTAAATGTGCATCCTGTAATTTTCCTTGCTAGACATCATCATCATCATTAAAAGTGTTGAAATACGAGACGCCTTTACGGCAATACTACTACATAATTAGACAGTATTATGTAAGTGAATGCACCATACAATGTTTGTTGCTATATTTAATTTAGTAAGAACAATGTGAATACAATTTAAAAAGATGACTCTAACGGCACCCATGCATTCAGTGTTTTTATAGGTTTCCTGAGAATGACAAATGATGACTGTGGGCCACCTGGTGGAACACTAGTTACATGTACATCTCACAACTTCACACAAGAGGCATACAAATCATAGAAGAAGAAAAAAAATCTGTGTCAAGATGGCCTGAGTGGAAACATATTTTAATTCTCTGTGTTTTTTTTATTCTGAGTTTTCCAAAACCAAAGTGGATTAGACCAGCCTGTACACTATTCCATCATGTCTGCCAGTCAAGCTTATATCAACAGCTTTCACCAGCAGACCCTTCTTACTTTATCATAACAACCTGGCAGGTAGCATAAGCATAACATTACAGCAGTCATGTGTTCCGTCAGAGACACTGTTCAAGTGAGAATTTTAACCGCATGAAAAAAACAATGGTAGTAATCCCAAAACTGATTTAGTAGGTTGTGCACTAGGTGATTGTTTACATTTGTTTGCAGTAAGACTGAAGCGATTTTTATTATCATGATTCTTCATCCATTTGTTACTAGGAGGAATCAAAGTTGATCTACTGAAAAAAGAAAGGAGTCAAACCTGTCCCATTTCAGTGATTGTGTGTGTGTGTGTGTGTGTGTGTGTGTGTGTGTGTGTTATGCCGCATGTACATGTATGTCACATAGAGAGGAAGAGGGAGCTGGAGAGGAAAGGGGAGATATAGAATGAAAGAGAGGGAGAGAGAAAGAGTTGGAGTTATATGCCATGACAGATGAGAGACTTGGTGGCAGCAATAAGCTACTGTATAGCAGCAGAACTAAGGTATGTTGTATGGCAAACCAACAGCACTACAGGGATGGACAGTGGCCACAAGCCTTAAACAGGAGGTAACAGCAGAGGCCGTTCTCCCCTAAAAGACGCATGAGGATTGGGGGCTTAACGTGCATCGTTCCTAACTAAGGCGGGCAAGTAAGTAGGAAAGTTGAATGCATTCAAAGTGACCACTTATCAAATATGGGGCAGGAACTTGTGGAAAAAAGCTTGTCCCCATATTGCAGATTTTGATAATCTAGGAAATATAAGGATACCAGCATTCTGTGATCTTAAGGGTCTGGTTCCGGCTAAGAAAGGTGGTAAAGAACAAGCAAGTCATTAATAAGGTTAAAATGCTGGTGCCATTAAGGGCTTTATCAATTAGACTTTTAATAGGGAGCAAATTTAGGGAAGCAAAGATAGGTGAGATATGTTCATGTTTTTTGGTTTAAGTTAGTGTTTACAACGCAAGATTTTGTATTAGTTGTAGGTTTTTAATGCATGCATTAGTTTTTCTGCATTCACAAAGGATAGGAATTTTCTAACCTTAAACATAACTTTTCTATGAAACATTGCCAAGAGATATGTTTTACATGATTTACAGATATCTTGAAAGGTTTGGAAACATGTCCTGCTATAAGTGAGTGACTTATAATTTTAAAGACCGCAACATAAAAGACAGGAGGACAAAGGGTTCAAAATACACAATTTATGGAATCAGAAATAGATTTAAGAAAGTGTCTAGGGCAGGGGTCTTCAACCGGGGGTCCGCGACCCCTAGGGGGTCCGCGGAGGTACTGCAGGGGGTCCGCGAAAATATTTCGTCTGAAGCATTTTTTTTCTCTTCCAAAAAATAAAATTTGTCATAGTTAACATAATGTTCAAAAGAAAATTGCTTCATATTCGTTTTTAAGTAACACATTGTAGGCCATGAATCATGCAAGTGATCATGTGATCCCTGCGTAACATTTTGCTAACCTATGCCAAAACACATTAGCATTCATAAATGTACAAATACAGGTCACCACTTCAGCCTGAGCCTGATGTGACATTGCCTCGCAAATTCCATCAGTCCTAGAATAGAGAAGCTCCACTAGCTCTTCGTCCCACTAGGACCTGGTAGCTGATCAGTTATCTTTAATTCTTCGTATAATAAAAAATGTGACCCTTGTGATCTTTTTTTATTAGAGTTGGATCATCACGATTAAAGAACACTCAACAAGAACGTTCTTTTCATTCCGGGAGATAAATTACGTTTGATTCGTCTGTTCAGTGTCGGGACCGATGAACCCTGAATATTGCGGGTATTTGTTCTATGTGATGTTTTGCTTTGTTGTTTTTTTTATGAGAGTCTGCGGTCTTTGCACTTCAAGGCGTTCTGCGCGAATTCATTCATCCAACGTTCCATCACAATAAAACGATAACGATAATCTCATGTTTCCTTCTGAAAGACAAAGTTATATTTACACAAGACGAAGAGGCTTTCTGTCTGTATCAGTTTGAGCTAATGAAGCTTTGCCTGAATTTAGCTGAATATATCCAGCTAGTCAACCCTTGTGACATTCATTCTGTTATAGGGCGAATTTATGCAACTATGTAAAGAAACGAGATGTTACCCCCCTGTTAATAATAACGCCTGTTTAGAATGTGTGCGTTTGTGTGTGTGCGTGCGTGCATGTAGG
>JAGFZM010000291.1:246264-316414 GCA_017657215.1 Limnothrissa miodon | reverse complement strand
ACCTGCTGCTATATATTTTAGTATTCTTTTTTACCACTATTTATATTACTACTACTGCTGCTACAATCTTGTGTTGCACTAAAAACAACAAAAACACTGTTGGAACACTTACTATATGTTATGTCTTGTCTTGTTATGTCCTGTACATTTTCTAAGTATAATGCCCTAAGCCTACAGTCATTACCAATTGAGAGTGGCCGCGAGACTCACTTAAAACATGAGTCACGGCATTACGTGATGTGTAAGTGCAGCTACCGCCGCTAGGAGGCAGCACAAGACCTCTCTAATGATTGCACAACATTCGGAGAGTCAAGCGGAGCAAGAGACGTTAATTTACTTCCGTGTTCTATTTTTGCAATATGCAGTTTGGTCTGATATGGTTAAATTTTTATGCTAGAATTACTTTACAATTTTGGACCCTATGGCTTCACAATCAGCCTGCGCCAAGTAGCAAATCCCCAGCTTTATTAGGAATTATAACACAAAATAGCTTTCCGAGACATCATTTCCAAAGAGAGACACAGAAAACACGACTGTTCCTTGCCCACAAACACACATGAAAAACGTTATATAATAATATATATAAATATAATATAATAATAAAATGTTAATTTGTGTTCTATTTTCGCAATATGCAATATAGACCTAAATGTGCCGAATGCGGTTTGCCCTCTGCTCATATTGCGTTCAGTAATGCTGCTCCGGGCCAGCGGCATTTTTTATTTTTATTGTAAGACAGGCATTTTTTTATTCTAAGTTCTAAATGAGCGCGTAGTTCATTTGTTGAGAGGCGCGTTGTAGCAGAATTGTATACCGAGTGACTGGAAGCCACGGCGGGCAACTCACAGGGCACCCAGTCCCATTTTGTTCGCAACAACTGCACATTGCAACATTTGCCAGCTTTTTGCCCTCCCATCCAATTGTAGCTATTCTCACAAACGTGGATATTTTAATTTACTGAGACAAAAGGCACAGTAGGCCTACTAGGCTATGTGTTCACAGCGAATGAACAATGGAATCATTACCGGACTCCGGTTACTACCGGACTCCCGATTATATTTTCATATTTCTAGTTGGTTTCATGCTTTATACTGACAATATGTGACAAAGACCCCTTTTAGTCAATGCTGCAGTTCTCATAATATTTAAGTAGTTATTAAACAATCTTTGTTGCAGGCAAATTCACGTTGAGCTGACCGCAGAATTATTACCGGACTCCCTTTAAACGAGCTTGGCTGCCGTCTTCCTTTGATTAGGCTATATCTTCATATTTTAAGTTGCTTTCATGCTTTATACTGAGGAAAATGTCTATACGTGATCATATTGAAATACTGGAACAAAATAGTCGAGTAAAGGGCACAAACAGGTTTCAAACTGTACACTAATGGATGGCGACCAATGAGGAGGGATGGAAATTATTTTTCTGCGTCCCGGCAGTGCTTGAAGTGGGCCGGAGCGCTGCAGAACGCAGTTCCTTACTTCAGTATTTTAGTCTTTTGGGTTGCACCATTTAATTCTGCATTCCGGTTGACTTTGCTGAAACTGGTCCAACACAGGGAAGCAATGCAAACTGTCACAATTTATACTGTGAATGTCATGATGGCATTGTTCACAATGGCACTACGGCCCTATAAGTTTCCCTATGATTAGATGCATCACGCTGGTCTGGTTCATGTTGTTTTAATGGTTTTTCAGTATCATGTTTTTGTGAATGAGGAAAAAGTAGCCTATGCCCATAGGTTATTGCTTGGAAGAATGATTATGATGGTTTTTGAAACAACACACCCAAAAGACTCACAATGTCACCAAACAAATGTCAAATGTCTTACAATTAGAGTTTATTTTTTCCCACTTCAAGCACTGGTTATAGTTGTACTTTTTAGTTAATGCAAACGCTTATTATTTCAAAATGTTAATGCACTGATCGCAAAACGTACTGCTTTGACTTGCACAACCTACTGGGGGACAGTTGAAACAAGTGTTTCAATCATCCCGACAGTGCCTGCTCGCAGCAAAAGGCGTTTTTCTCCTAGACTAAAAAATATTGACATTTCATACTGTAGGATATGTTACATCATCAATTCATCTGTTGTTTAAAAGTGATAATATTATCGCTCTTAAAATGAGCCCCCGGGTTTAACTTCAGATCAGTATTGCACATCGACACGATTTTCCCTGGGTCTGTCTAGTATTACAAGCTGTATGGGATGACAAAATTTCATGTTTGAATTGTGAATGGTTTACGAGAAAATCTCAATGGTTAATTCGTCCCCCGGTTCAATCGTCACGGCTCTCCCCTATGATGAGCGTTTTACGCCCACAGGCTGTCAGCACCCATCATCTCACTTGTATTGTGTATAAAGATCGGGGGGAGGGGGGAGGCTATACGTGCAAACGATCTGCTGGGAGGATGGGCGACCAATTGTTTACTAAAACTGCAGAGTGATTCAAATAGCCTACCTATATCCCTAAATCCCTAATTCGCAAGCAGCACAAAATGCATGTCCTTGTGAAGACTTTTATTGAATTGAAGTACTATTTCACATCTTACACTCAAAATTACACATTGCAATAACAGAATCAAGTAAATCAAGTAAGTATTGCAATAACAGAACCCCGTTCTGGAGCCATAGGCTACTGTAGTCCAGTGGTTCTCAAACTTTTTTGATCATTCCCCACTTAGAAAGAAGGAGAATTTTCGCGCCCCACCTGACCTGTATCAACACCCCCGCTTTATGATCAGCTCCCATCTCCTCGCAAAGAGCAGACATCGCACATCTTTCGCTAATGCAGCTTTCACCATTCGTTTTTCCTACTAAAAAGTGATGGGCTTATTAGCGTGATTTGGGTGTGAAGTCTCCAAGCGCAATGTTAGGCCTTATACTGTCTGCTGCCAGTTGTCTGTCACAGAACACACATGAGTCGCTCGTCATCCCCAACTATGAATCTAAACGCAAACGCATCATACTTTCTTTGGTTGACTCTTCGTTTTTTTTAGTCCGCCTGTCTTATTCTCATTCTCGCCATATTTTGTGACTGTGCGCCCATATGCACCGCAAATACTGCATACAACATTTTTCCATTTTTTTAACCATTAAACGTGATACTGGTGCACACATTGTGTAGCCGTTGTGTAGCCTATGTCGCAATTTATGCCGACATCTATTTTGTCTCAAAATGGTTTCAGGCTGGCTTAATTTTTCTGGTTTTCTATCAATCGTCCCGACTCTCCCCTACAGAAGGGGCGTTTTGCGTGTTTTAAGGTGTTTATACGTGCTAATTATGAATCCATTGTGAGTGGGAGCTCTTTTGTTGAGTAACCTTTAATAAAGACAAACACAAAATGCTCGTTTTATTCCGATTCTTCGCGCCCCACCTGCAGTACCTCTGAGAAACGCTGCTGTAGCCATGTGAACACGCCTAGTTCATTTATTGTGAATAAATTTATTGTGTATATAGTAAGGTGGTGTATGTAGTGGGGCAGTGTAGTAGTTTGGTGTATACACTAGGGTGGTGTGGTGGTTGATTTAGTGGGGTGGTGTCGAGGTGTATAGGTGGGTGGTGTAGTGGGAAATCAGTTGAAGAGGATGTATAGTCTTCAGAGGGTCAGGTGGTGTGGTATATAGTAGAGTGGTGTAGTGTTGTGTATAGTAGCGTGGTGTATATGTTAGGGTGGTGTAGTGGAGTATAGTGAGGTGGTGTATATAGTAGAGTTGTGTATAGTCGGATGGTATCTATAGTAGCTCTTAAAGACCCAGCTATTCAGAGAACATCTTCTATCCTAGCACTAAAATGAACTGAAGCACTATTCCCAGCACTATGCTCCTTAAAGGAATTATCCGGAGTGAAACAACACGTAGCTCTGTTGATTCACGTTGCTAAGTGCTATCCATAGGTATAAGAACGACAGATTTTCATGCACGGTAGACCGAGTAACGAAACGGCAGCCAGCGCTAACTGATTAGGGCATGTCAGTTTCGTTTTCATATGCCCAATGTGCTTAGCATTAGCGGCCAGTTCGTGAATTCGGTCTACGTTGTACCTACTGCTGTCATTCTGATACCTATAGACACCATTTGACAGCCTCTGTCAACAGAGCTACGGGCTGATTCACTCCGGATAATCCCTTTAAGGTTTCTGCTATGTAGCTTGATTGTTATCCTCTTTTTGTAAGTCGCTTTGGATAAAAGCGTCTGCTAAATGCATAAATGTAAATGTAAATGTTTGTATTGTAGGGTGGGGTGGTATATATAGTAGGGCTGTGTATATAGTGGGGTGGCGTGTCTGCATAGAAATGATAGTGTATACTGAAGGAGAAGGTTGTACTGTGTATTGAAAGAAAGAGTGGGAGATGGGGGGAGAGAGAGAGAGAGAGAGTGTGTGTGTGTGTGTGTGTGTAAACCACACTGCTCTAACAACATTCTAAATTGTGTCTGTCAAATAAAAACCACCACCAACCAGAAGACCAAGAGGACATGGATACGTACATGGCTCAGTATATGGAAAGCCTCAAAAAGGTACAAACACACACTAAAAATAAAGAAAAGACAATATATAGAAAAGCAGCTAAATGATATAGAAGAATCGATTGACTAACAAATTCTGGGAAAAATGGAAATATTTAAACAAAAGGCCCCATGATGACTTACATATCCTGAATGGTGATTTATATGGAGAGAGCATTTCAAAAATCTTTTTAAGGATCTTACTCTATGCCCCAATGACCCAAAAAGAGCTTGAAGCAAAGCTACATAAACTACAGGCCAGAAAAGCTTGTGGTTTAGATGACATTCTGAATGAGATGCTTATACATACAGATCTAAATTTTAAATTGGATATTCTAAAACTCTTCTTACATTAAATGTAGGCACATGTAATGCACAGCGTAAGCTACATACAAACTGACCCTTTGTGATCTATTTAAAGATAAACAATGTTGCCCACAAGTGTTTCCAGTGTAGGAAAAGTCATGCTTTCTACTTTGGGCATGCGCAGAATGGGTCGTGCAGGCAGGCTGGATCGTGTACTGACACAGTTATTGGGTGAAAAAACGTGGTGAAGTAGAAAAAACAAGAAAACTACCGGAAATGAAGACGTTTCGCTGACATTTTGCCCCAGAATCGCCAATATATTGACTTTATGAGCAAGGTTTGGGTAAAATGACAAGGACATTCCTATTCTATGGACTCTTGGCAAACTTTGAGGAAAAAAAAAAAAGAGGCCTAATGTTGTGCCTGTGGATAAAGGGAAAGCTATAAAGGCATGCAGGCATATCTGCTCCTTGCGGTATGTGGCTCTTTCCGAATTTGTGTCAATGTGAGATTATAACGCTATTAGATTGTCTGGAACAAAAAATTTTCTTTATGTTTGGGCTTGTTTAAAACTATTAGTGAAGTTTGTAAAGAAATTTAAAATGGGGGTGGGTGCGCTAATGAATGTGTTACAAATTAGGAACGGTGTTCCTTAAATGCGATTTACTTGAAGCAACATGAGAATTAGGAAAGTAGAGTGCAGGAGTATGTATCTGGTCAGAATGAAAGGAATTTATATCGGTTTTGATCGGTATGAAGTGAATGATAGCATATCTTGATAATCAGACAAAGGACAAGTCCACTATTAGTTGACTGGGTAAAGCATGTTAATAGTGTCCAACATGAGATACATGTTTTGGAACATCAGTGAGCATCACTAACCACTCGGTGAGTAGCACTTTTTTAAAACTAGTGTTTTAAGGATAAACACACAAATGTCCATTGCTAGCCATTTTGAAGCGGGCAGATTCTACATTTCCCAAATAGCCGATACAGGAGCAATCATCAAAATGTCGGTGTCAACCACTTTACTGTATTTTAGCGAACCTGTGAAAGGGGCTCATAGTATTAAAAACCAAACTATACCTTTAATATGTGTAATCAGGCCATTTCACTGTCGGCAGTTTCATCAAATCTTTGTAGACAGCCAGCATGTAGCTTGCTCCTGCCGCTATGTGATCCTGGTGATACTTAAGTTCTGAGACACTAAGGTCTCCAGATAGATTCAGAGGGTGTGCTATAAAGTTACAGATGGACTCCTTCACAACAGTATGGCTAGACTGTATGAACTGAAATGACTCACTTTGAGCATTTACAGTTTTTTTTCCAGTCACTAACAAGCGCTTACCTATACTTCAGACACTTTTTAAACACAAAACCTACAAAACACAATTGGCCATATAGTTTCTTCTCAAAAACAGATTGTTAAATATACACTAGCACTTCTTTTCAAAATGCAACAAAACCGTCGTCAAAAAAAAAAACCCCTGCAACACTGGAAATCTGACTCAAATCGACATTATTCTGTCAAACAATAACACAGTCACACAATAACACTTTACATGGTACTGTACATGCTTGTCAATCAAGGTGCACTAAGTTTCAAAATACTGACTTGTTGGTTTTTCAAAAACTACATAGACCGATTCAGATATACTGGTAACTGCATGCAACACATGCAATCCACCATTTCTTGGCTTAGATACCTCAGCTTTACCTGCTCCCCTACCTAGGCTTGCTCTTCTACCCTTACGGTTCCTCTTTCACTCCCAAATATATTTGGCCTTTCTTGTGTATCTAAAAACATAAATACTCAAGGTCCTTCTTTTACAGTATATGTGTCAATGTATTTGTAAAAAAACATCACATTCCTCTGAAATCTAGTCTAGGTTCAGCTGTAGGAATTACCATTTGCATTGAAATGCAGTTGCTTTAAGTTGAGGAGACAGTTGCATTATGGTACTGATAGCAAGCTTGATGGTAGTATAAGTATGATAGTAACTATGGTAATTGGAGTGTGGACACAGTTGAAGTGGCTGAAGTAGGGCCGTGCGATTTTGCCAAAAATCAAAATTGCTATTTTTTTCAACCAATATTGTGATTGCGATTTTTCACAATAAAAGCCAAAAGCACCAAATATGTCATATAAATATGCATATTTGCACACAATGTCTACTTAAAAATAGAAAATGAACTACTTATTAATCAGCATATTTTTATTCAAGAGAATATCTTGTTGCGTTGATCCCCAATCCTTGTTTAACATAGTGCAGAGTGTAGCTAACAAACAAGTCTATGCATTAAGTCTATGCCGTTGCAAAACAAAAAAAATTGCGTGCCTTTGCGATTTCGAAATTGCGTATCTCAAAATTGCGATTATATTGCAAATGCGATTAATTGTCCAGCCCTAGGCTGAAGTCAAATTTTGTTTGAATAGTTGAACAGTACGAGTACTTACAGTATTTAATAGTCTATAGTTTCCGTTGAGCAACTTGGGGTTAGATGCCTTGTTCAAGGGCGCGACGGCAGTGAGAAGGATTTTAACCTACATTTGGTAAGTAACTTGCATACAAGCCCAGTTGCTTAACCACTGTGGCACCACTGCGGCATCTGCACTGTGTAGTCTAAAGAGAGTCACATTGTATGCTTAGACTAACAAAGCCACAGTTAGTCCAGGTGCACCAAAAATTTTAACGAGCCAATTATGCAATTACTGACTGTCACGTTGGCTCCAGCAGTGTAAGTCAATGGGGAAGATAAGTTTTAAAAAGTTTATAAGTCATAGTGTAATATTTACTTTTTCATTTATGTATTTAGCAGACACCTTTTTCCAGAGCAACTTCCATTTTGTCAGCTATCAATTAAATCAGGGACAGTCTCCCGTAGGAGAGACCTAGGAGCCATAGAACACATTTTTTGACCATCAGAAACTGTTCTTTGAGGCTCAATAATAGCTTATGCAAATGTGTGCGTCTGAAAGTGACCCAGGAGCACTGCTAGCATGTTTTTTACAGGCTCATTTAAAAGGCTTGAAACGAAAATATTCGTATTTCCCTCTCAGCAAATTCATGAAGCAACAGGGGATCGGACCAGAGACGTTTCTAAACGATCTTTGGTTGGACCATGCAAATATAGGAGGTGTGTATGAGTTATTGTACCTCTTTTCAGTTTCAGTGCGGTGAAAACTAATTTGAAAGTTATATGTAGAACGAGGCGGTAGGCGGTGTTAAAGTTTTGCTATGGTCCATTGGATACCTTAACCTTTTAAGGATCGCCCCTATTTTTCCTATTTAAAAAAAAAAAAAAAAACGGCATACCCAAATTAAAAGCTTGACTGTTCCTACATAATTTTAGACTCAGGGATGTACCTCATACCATTGGAAAGGTGACACCCTCAAGTTTTTTCTAGAAGAATATGTATGTTTCTGTGACATATGGACACAGAGTTATAGAGGTTGGAACTAAGTTTTTTTTCAAATGTCTATGAACTCACTATGAATATAAGGTACCGTCCATATGATACCCCCAAAATCCCAAAATCTAAGCCCTAACTTGAATATAAATTTTTGTAAAATATGACCCCTATGTAAATTCCCATAGGGACTTTTTGTAAACAAGAGGGCCTACTGACATTCAAAAGTTTATAACTTGAAAACCCCTTTACCTAGAAACATAAAATTGGTTTCAAATGAAAGCTAAGACCCTGGGCTTTCATGTCTGTTTGCTTGATTTGAAGTTACTCCTTCTGGCATTGAATGACACAAGCATAACCATAAAAAAATAAAAAAAATAAAAAAACGGTGGGACAGTGTGCCTTAAGCTACCTAAATACAACAATAACAAGGTAAATATAGCTTGACATTCTATGACGCCTTTAACTTCGGGTTAAGTGCCTTGCTCAAGAGCATAACAGTGGTATTCAGGATTTGAACAGTTTCCAGGCAACTTGCATGCTAGCCCAACTCCTTAACCACTGTTCCACCACTGCAGCGTGTGCAATGTGTAGTCTTAAGAGCAAAATCCAGCCTTCTCCAACTTTCTCTCTCCAATGTTAAGTCTATAGGGAGACATTTTTTGATAGCTTATAAGCCATAGTTTAAAAAGTAGAAGTTACAAACTTTAAAAAAAATACATTGCACACCTGGCATGATCAAGACGTACGTAATGAAGTTTGAACAAAGTTTCTAGGTTAAGCGGTTCGGGCTGAATTAAGGGTTTTAGAATATAAGAATAATAAGACGACTTCGGATAACAATAGTTTGCATTTCCATTTTTCCTATTATCCTAGATCTTTTGATACTGGGAAAACATATTGTCTTTATGTGTTCATCTCACTTAGAATATGCATTGAACCCGTGTAACGCTGTGTCTTAACTGAACACTGACTGTGTAACGCTTCACTCTTTGGCATAAGCAAGTGGTCAAGTACAATAAGCAAAATAAAGCTTCATAGGGTAAGGACAAGTAACAAATTGAAGCTTTATGACTTTTTGTGGTACATAAAGTTGTAAAAGATATTAAAGGTGCTCTAAGCGATGTGACACGTTTTTAGGACTAAAACGTGTTATTACATACAGCAAACATCTCCTCACAATCTGCTGGCTGCCTGTCCCCTGAACACACTGTAAAAAAACGCGGTCTTTGTAGACAGCCCAGGCTCCATAAACGGCAGCCTAACACAGTGGGCAAACCTAGCATAACAAACGAAAACGAAACATAACAGTGTTCCAGCCAATAAACGACAAGGTTCATGAGTCTTTCGGGAGGCATGGGAGGGAGGGGGAGGAGTAAGCTATAACTTATAACGCTTGAACCCTCTCTGGAGCTATCCTCAGTTTTGTTTGACAATAATTCGAACATCAACAAGAAGTGACGTGAAACAGCATTGCTTAGAGCGCCTTTAAGATACTGTAAGATTTAAATGCCTCATGAGAGCAGTCATGACAATGCATAATGTCATGATACCAATGTCATTTATCATAAGGATTTACAAAACAACAACTAACACATATTTAAAGCACTTTAGTATATGACCAACACAGCACAAACGTCTAGTTGAGTGCTAAAGAGGTCGATCTGGCTGATTAATCTTTGCACCTGCTGTACGTGCAAAATCATGGGTGGTGATGGCTAATTGGAAGATGGTGTGATGTCTCATTTAGAACTTTTTCTCCTGGCCTCTAAAATACAGCTTAACTGAAGACCTTCATCTGGTCATCTTGGAGCTTCTCTCTGAAGACTCTAGGCAATGGATGGAATGAGTGGGAGGGTGGAGGTAGATATGGATGTGCGAGCTGTACAGTAATTAGTTTGACTGTCTCTATATGGTCATAGCTACCAGTTGGTTTAAGTACAAACAACTACTATTGGATTCCATCAAATCTCTCATTTTAGCATGTATAGAAGACACTGACAGAGAGTAAAGGAGAGCCAGACAGTGGAGGGAAAAAGACCAAGCAGGGGAGGAAGAGACTGGAAAGGATCAGAAAAAAAACTAATAACTGGACACAATCGTAGGGCATCCAAATATGGCAGACTAACAAATTGGCAGTTCTATTATTCACTATCCTCTATAGCTGCATGAACTGTGGGAAAAAAAATGTTTCATGACTAAGTAATATTATGGGAGAAAGTAGCTTTATATTAAGTGTGCGATTATAAGGGTGAAACAGTGTGGTGTCATCTCTAATGTAAAATTAATTTTGAGTGGTAAACCAGCGTTTAATGAAAGAAACTCATAGTGACATGTTCTGAAAACAATGTGTGTTTCAACAATATGATTCTTGTGTGATTATCCCAAAAATGTATGTGTGTTGTTTCCCTCTGTTGATGAAGGACAGCTACAAGTTAAGGCCAGAAAGAGCCCATCATAAAAATGCCTTTGCCATCTTCTATGACGACTAGGCGCCAGAGTCGTCCTCGGAGGTGTCCCAGAGCAAGGCCGTTTGGGCCTATTTGGGTTTCGAGGTGATAAGGGCGAGCTGCAGCTGTGTCTGCATTGACAGGGGGTTAAACATATGTGTTATTGATCAAGTAGACTAAGTTATTCCCTTTTAAGGACATTTTATTTGTACCCATGTTATCAGAGTATAAAAGGGTTTGTGCAACAACGCCCTGGCAGACGGTGAGGTCTCCGGGCGCCCGTTAATAAAGTTCCTTCATATTGCTTTCATCCATCAAATCATCGAGACTTTTAGTTTTTTCTCAACCTGGTAAAAATTTCCTACGACAGAACACAGAAAGAGAGAGACTAAACCATGCAACTATGACGCAAAACAGTTTTTCTGATGTCAGTGTAATGTACCATAGCTGTAAAACATTTTTGTTCTCATCAAGTCAGATGCCCTCATGTACCCTCCAGCATGCCCCATGCTGAGGCCCACCGACATGGATGTACACATCTAAGCACAAAGAGCCTCCACGTTATATATATTAACACCGACATGGATGTACACATATAAGCACAAAGAGCCTCCACGTTCATACACACAAATCCAGTCGTGACTCTTGACGTGCTACCGTTCTAACTTTATTTACCATATCAGACAAGGGAACAGGGTTGTTTCTACCTGTGATCCACTGTCAGACAGTGACAGACACTAATGGCACCTGGACTGACAAGCCAGTGACTAAAGCACACAGCTGCTCCCCACTCACCTTCTGCCAAACAGACGCAGTCCAGTGAAGGCCTTTGTGCTGTGGTGGCGTCCAGTGGCAGCTTTTTCACCCTCAGGCAGCAAAACTGTCAGAAGATCACAATTGGAGGAGGAAGCAGAGGTCACAGGATCATCCACCTCTTGCTGCCCCTCCTGGCTTAAGTGCTCCCCAAATGCCTCACACCTGGCCCCTGGGTCACATTCTTGTTCCATGGCAATATCAACAAGTCAACCACAAACCCAGATTCAAGGAAAGAGCATCAAAAAATCCGCCTTCTGGTTCATACAGGTAAAAGGGCAAAATACAAACATATACAAACACAAAAAGGCAGCTTTAATCCCCACCCAAACTAGCAGTAGATCTGAGGCAAAAGGGGCGAAGAAGAAACCAAAGAGAAAGAAAAAAAAAAAAACAAATGAGTGATCACTCCTTCAGATCCTGGTTGGCTTACACGTGGGAGAGACTTCCCATGTTGCCGTGGGGAGAGGTAATCCTATAAGCTATTCCCCACATTCCTCCCCCTCTCTTTTCTCTCCCATTTTTCAGTGCAGTGGCTTTATCCCCTGTCCGTCTTACCCTGGTTTAACAAGTCTCACACAAACACGCTGCAGAGGAAGCACAGACTTGCCTCACAATGCTCTCAGCCCACTTGCCTGAGTCCTGTGCCTTTCCGTCGTTCTCTATCTGGGGCTGAGGGACAGACAGGCAGCCGGCTGGTTGTTGCTTTGCGTTAGCCAACTCTTCCTTTTTCACCCACTCTCTCCTTTAACAACCTCCTGTTCCCTCTTCTTGTCGCTTTCCAACATGCATGTTCCAGCCTCAACGTTAGGTCTCTCGCTTAGCTGGAACTGCCCGTCTCTAAGGCAATTATGTTTACACACAGGCATGTACACTCAACTTCTCACTCCCTTTCTTCCTCCCACACATACATAGGCACACAAAGACCCACACATGCATACATCCTGGCCGATCACTCTAACACTCTAGATATACCGGCTCCCAGAAAAAAACACTGCAAGTGTCCGGGAAGTGTCAAATTCAGAAGAGAGGACTGTAAGGACCCCAAACAGGACCCTAAACAGGTGCCTGTTCAATTGCCTAATGTTTTTTTTTCTTTCTTTTAGAAGTGTCTTTCAAGTCGTTCTTCTACATTACTTAGTTCCTACTTTATTTTTACGCAGGAAAATGCTGCTTCATTCCTTTCCATTTATTGTAATAATGTTCTAAAGGGTATATTACAATATTTTCAGACCAGAATACTTCCTCACTGACATAAAAGCAGTGAGACGTTTGCTCTCACTCCTCCTCCAAACATCCCCTCAGTCCCTTCTCTAAATAGATTAGCCTGGGCTAAAAATTAATGAATAAATAAAACAAATCAATAAAACAGATGTAGTAGATTGCCCTCCACTGGCAGATCATTAGAAACACATGAGACAGTAAGAGGACATATATGGTGGAGAAGAGCCATCAATTACACAATATATTAGATGTAGTATAGCACTCGTATAAAGATTATCAAAACATTTTCTGATAAACATACAATTAGACAAGCTCTGTTTGACCTTGAAAGGAAGGCACCAAGAACATAAAATATCAGTACATAATATATTTTAGATCTTCACATAATTATATTTTTGTGGAGTTGAGCGACAAGTGCATGCCTGATTTTAACAGATCATAATTTGTGCTTCAGTTTGTCCTGTAATAATATGTTTCACAAAAAATGACCCATGGCATATTGCTGAGAGACAGCTTGCCAGGTTTATTTTGGGTTGGAATTAAAATACTTCAATAGGTCAATTGCATTTTAATTTCTCATTGTAGTCATGAAAGTATCTTTTTTTTATCCTCATATTTCAAGCAGACAAATAGAAAATCCTATATTACAGAGTCATTAAGAACAAAATATTGTCTTCAAGTTTGTAAATTGCATTTAGTTTTTGGAGGTTGAAAACGCAAAAAAATGAAAACCCCCTCCAGAGTGGAAAACGCTCCACTCTTCCGTCCTCGCATAGTGACATGCCCCAGTGCAAGAAAAGCAAAATGGCGATGGACATTCAACTTGCTTTAGCTGCACTACTTTCACTGGAAGAGTTTTTCCAGCAAGTTACAAGAATGACTCGAGAGTAATGCAGATCGGAGATTACTGGCAAACTTTCACCATGATGTTTATTTTTAATTGCGCCGCACACTAGGGGTGAACAGGAAGAGAAGTAGAGACCTTACGCACAAGCTTAGTCTTGCTGCTGTTGCCACCTAGCCATCTGGCGTGTATGCTGCATCGAAAAATAGAAAATCTCACATACTTTCACGTTTCCGTCTGTACGCAAAACGCTTGTCTAAACGTGGAGTTAAAAGTGAGAACGAAACGGTACTTTTGCGTTTTTGGTGCAGATCGTTTCCGTGTAACTGGGGCCTGAATATTGTTCATCAAAATTAAACTCCATACTCTATTAGAGTTCTTGCCCTTCTCTTTAATGGAGTGTCCCTTCGCTTTGAGGTGTATATGAATGACTGAATGTTGACCTGATGTAGTGTGTCCATGTGTTTGTAGAGTAGTTGTTTTGCTTTTCCAGATCTGGGCATTCCTTGTTGCATTGTACAGCATAGACCACATTCTTGAAGTTGTGTCTAGGAGTTTTGTCCTTGGGAAGAACCAGCCTCTGTCTGAGATTGGCATGACATGCTTACTGACAATTCTTAGTTTCTCAGATACATAAGGAACTACTGTGTTCTGTTTACCACTTTCCTCTTTGTTGGATAGAGTTTTGGTTTTATATTCCGTTTCTTTTCTGTCTTGATGAAGACCCAGTTGGGACAGGCTCACGTTTTCCTTTTCTTTTCCCTCCCTCTATTTTATATGGGACGGGTTTCCTGTAGACCTTTGTGACAAGGCTTCTATATTTTTCCACCTGTACTTTACAGTCCAGAAATGGCACGGCAAGGCATTTTACACACAGAGGAGGCGGTTCAGTGGCAGTGTGTGACCTCTGGTCCCTCCCCTAGGAAACTTGATGTAGCTGCTAACTGAGTTGATGAGTTCAGTAAAAAGATATTAATGACTACAATGAGAAATGAAAATTCAATTGTACTTGTCACAAGTATCTTAATTACTACCAAGAATAAAGCTGGTGAAATTATATTTTAGAATTTTAGATGTGCAACAGTAAATATCATATTTGACCTGGTCTAATACCACTTCTGACTAAATATATATTTATACATTTAGATGACAATAAGGAACATATACACATAAATGATCATCAAAGGATGGTAAGCCAGGTGAAGCATCACACCTTTTTTTAAACTATCAGCTATAACTTTTTGAGTTTTTGAAATAACCTTCATCCAATTAAAGCCAAATTTAAAAAAAAACTTTAGCCAGATATGCTACTTTCTACTATTTACCTTTTTAATACTGTACAATTAAGATGTATAAGGTTTTATATTGAAAATATTCAAAATATGCCACTTGCACTTGCTACTGAGTTGGATGTAAAAGATACAACAGCAAAAATTGATTCAGTTAAAAAAAAAAAATACCTTTAGAAAAGTGTATTTGCCAACTTACACTCAAACCAATTCAAGTATAGCCTCATATGTTGCAACTGGACAGGCTGGATAAGTAAAATCAATGAGCAATATATGTAAATAAACATGTAAACTTAAATATACATTTAAATAAAAATACAACTTTATAAATAAACATTTTTAATGATATTCATAACAGCAAACGTTATGCAGATTATAGCCTAGTATTCTTACAACTCCGCCTCTTAAATTCAGCTGTCTGGTTGAAGCCTCAAAATATTGTAAACAAAGTAGCAGGCTAAGCTTAGGCTATCATACTCTACTGGTTGGACTGTTCAGTTTGTGAATGTGTTTAAGTTTCAAGGTAAGCAAATACTTTTTCTCCTTGGGACAGGCCCTTATAAGTCGTTGAAAAACATTGGTAGATGGTCAGTCAACTTGAATGCAAGAGTTTTAATCAAATGTCTGCAGCAGAGCCTACTAATGATGCTAACCGGATTTAACAGTAATTAGTTGTCTTCTTTGCATCATTGCGTTCACTATTGTGAATGTTATATTTGGATTAAATATGTTGAAGGCGGGTGTCCATTGAGCGCGCACGAGAGCGGGCCAAGGAGAATGAGTTTACTTCTACTGTTTGGTAAAGTTGCACGTATAGTCTACAAAAGTTGCGGAAGAACTTTATGCTTTCACCCTAGCAGCGTCAGGTGCATCAGTGCGAACGCTTCCAGGGATGATCTCGTTGGTTTTCATGGAGACATACGCGGTGTGCATGGAGGAGAGGGGCCATGTGTGTGCGTATGTGTGTGTGAGAGAGAGAGACACAGACGCGTGAGTGACAGAGAACAGGGAGAACAGCGGAAAGGGAATTCAGCTTAAAGAATGCTGCGTGTTTTTCAATGGCGTTAAAATAAAATAAATAAATAAATAAAAAGTATAAGGAAACGCAATATGTGGCGGCCGGTGTTGAATCTGTGAATGCTGAATTCCGCCTTCCCCGCACCATGCACAGAGTGAATTCTACAATCCCGACACAGGAGAAATAAACACACGGGGCTAGTATGTTTGCAAGCAAGGTGCTGATATGTTTTCATTTTTAAAGCTAACGGCAAACAACTACAGCATTATGCCAATTCCAGACGGTTAAATGTTATTCGTTTTTTCTTTCCCTAAATGAAGCAACACAACATAGTTTCCTAATAACATAACAGCAAATACATGACAACAGGACATCGAAATGTAAGAATTTAAGCCTTACCTTTATCTTCTAGGACTGTCTTTATAAGTGTCTCTGACTGAATATTACAAAAGTTTATTTGGGGTCCTTCACATGCGGCTGCACCACTCCAATAACATGCGGCTGCCTGACGTAAAATCGGGCGCGACCATGCAAGGATATCGGCCGATGCCGATGACTTAAAAACATGCAAATATCGGCCCGATATATCAGCCACACGATAAATGGGTCGACCTCTATTTGCCTATGCAGCTAAATCGCTATTTTTACACAATTACCAAGGTTCAAAGTTATTCCGCGCTTCACTGGTAGACTTCTGGGGGCCCTGACATTTAAAACGAGACAATAAGAACTTTGTCTTTTTAATAAAGCACCTGTACACTTTCAGTTTATAAAGACAATACCTTCTCAGAATTTCCCGGTCGCTACCATCTTGAAATTAAATAATGACAAGTCGATTAACGAGCTACAACCTTAGAAATGTCTTTGGTCAAACTATTTTAAGTTTCATCATTTGTTGGTGCTTTAGTGCTCATGTAGACAGTCACCATATATTTTCAGCTGAAATCCAAGCACTTCTACAGAACATAATTTTCAGTCTGTTCCCCTGTCCTATCTGTTCGTCAGTCGACTTATCGTGATTTAATTTCAAGATGGCGGTGACCACAAAATTCTGTGAAGGTACTGTCTCTCTATTTATGGCCTTTTAAATAAAGTACCCGTTTACTTTCAAAGTTCTCATTGTCTCGTTTTAAATGTCAGGGCCCTCATAAATCTACCTATGAAGTCTGGAGTTACTTTGAACCTTGTTAATGGTGTAAAAATAGCGATTTATCTGCATAGGCTAAGTTGTGCCCCTATAGCTAGCAGTGTAAGGTTAATGAAAGCTTTGGCTAAAAGCGGTTTAATGCAGAATGCTGGGGGTGAACGGAGGTGAGCATTGGATATATGTTTGTACTCGGTAACATCTTCCAGTACAGTCCAGAACCAAGTCACACCAGATTTCTCCTTTAACGTGTAGGGAGGATTTTCACCTCAATGGCAAATAGAATCAGAAGCATGGTGTGATCCTACCTTACAACTCACCTGTGTTTTCCTACTCAGGAAGGATGTAACGTCATATGCAAGATTTGTACACAAATACAGTTTGACCACAAACTATGAGAGGCTTCCTGCTATTCTTCTACCGGTTTCCTGCATAGATCGGTCATGTTCATTTGTTATGGGGAGTGGGGGGTTTGTGCCTGTATAAAATTGTGTTTGCACATGTGTGTGTTTGTGTGTCAAACTGTATGTTGAGCAAGAGTGTGTCCCCCCGTTTTGTGCCTCCACATTCTTCCCTCCTCAGTCTGTGTGTGCATTTGCATGTATGAATACATGTGTGTGTGTTTGTGTGAAAATACATTGCAGTGAGGAAAGAAAATGAGATGGGAAAGAAATTAGACAGCATAAACCTATCTGACCTGTACAATAATCAGAGCAACACAGACTAACAATAACCTCCAGTTCTATTAACAAAGAGACACTTTTCCAGTCTCCCATTCAGGAGAAGCACAACAGAACCGACTGCCACCATCATTATCACATAATCAAACATGACTGCATCTTTTAGAATTTTGAAGCAAGGCTAGCAGTGCAGTGTGTGATGACTTGAGTGGAAACTCATTTAGAGGTGACAAAACAAATCAACACATAAGTAAGGCAATTCCCCCAGCAAATGTACCCAGTGTCAGAGTGAAAGAAAAGGGAGGCTTATTTTAAAAGGTTTAAAGCCTCTATGTGTAGGATTTATCTTCTATTTATCTTCGTCTTTTATTAAAAATATATTTTTTACTTTAAAAATATAATGTAAAACAATGGTAATTACCTCCATGAATAAATTGTAGTGTTCCGGTAAACTTGGTAATTTCCATTTATATATAGTTATGGCTGGGGACCAAAGAAGAATATCCATTTTGCGCCGCCATTTTCAAAAGTACGGGTTCTTGTAGGGGAGAGCAGTATCGTATATTCAGCTCCGCCTTTCGTGTTTCCGCTCAGAGACTGAGTAGCAGAAACTGAGATAAGAGCGAGCGTTCGGCCTCCGTAGCAAGAAATTAGGATTGTGGGAAGGGGAGGGCTAATACATTTTATTCAAACGTATGCAGTATACCACTTCGCCGATAGATGGGGAATTCTGATACGATCCTACACATAGAGGCTTTAAAGGTGAAAGGAAAAAAAAAAAAAACTCAAATGGGAAACAATTACATTATTCCAGTATTAACTGTATTTCTTCTAAGAAAGTCCTTAAAATGTTGTTCACCTTAGTTCTCCACCTGGTGGATGTTTTGGTTAACTGCACTGGATGTTATATAAGAACATATAACTAGCTGTAATCCTGATTAAAAAAAAAAAAAAAATTCTATTTAGGCCCCATCTATTTATTTGCCTATTTAAAGACCTAATAATTGCAGTCATGATATCAAATATCTCTGTGGGTGCGTTGTTTGGTATGCTCTGCTGAATTGAAGTACCATGGGAATACTTCATCCATGAACAGGCACTTCACAAAGCATAAAGCATCACAAAGCGCAAAGTATAAAGCTGCTGTAAATCAGGGGAACACAAGTCATGGAATTATGCTTTATTACTAGACACGCTCTATTGCAATACATTATTTAATTCCATGACCAGGCCTGTAATTTTACATCATTTTTCATGTTTTTATTTATTTATGTTTTAGTTGACAGAAAGCAAGAGTTAGATGAAGCTCTCGTAAACACGATTGTGAAAGACATGCAGCCTTTTTCCATCGTGGAGGCCAGTGGATTTAAGGACTTTGCTAGATCTCTCTTACACTCTGCCATCCAGGCGGGCTCTAAAAGAACATGGTGGTCCAGAGATATGAACAGGACAAGACCGAGGCCAAGGCTGCCATGCAGAGTGTGGAATCTGTTAGCCTGACCTGTGATACGTGGACCTCCATTAATATGGAGGGATATCTGGCAAAACTGCCAGACTTGTGGATGACAGTGCAAAGCTGGCCACAGTTCTGTTGGGTGTTGTTCCTTCTCTGCCCTCAATTCCCCATTCCTCCATGAGTGACTTCATTGCAGCAGTTAACCTCAGTTGTTACTGATGCTGGAGCCAACATGGTAGCCTCTGTGCATTGATGTGTACAGTCAGTGTCACATGAAATGGCCCGGCTGCACGCACGAACCTCCCGTGCGTCATGTGTGTGTCACGCACTATTTAATTATTTTTTTTCTAAAGAAGCTGCAGCGTACCCAAACAACCACCAGGTGGCACTTGGGAGCGCCCGCGACCGCGAGTGTTCTATAGCCTACAGCCGTCAAGAAATAAAGTAGAGCTGAAATAGGCTAGTTATACTGAATAGCCTACTGTCATTTTGTTACTGTAAATAGTCTGTTATTTGAGTGTTGTTTTTGTGTTTGTGTTAACCAACCGTAGGCTAAATATAGTAATTATTCAATTCAATAAAAATAGCCTAATTAATACAGTGAACTATGCTGGCCCATAGTCCCGATGGGAAAGATGACTGTGATCAACGCACAACAGAGGGAGCTCATCAAGACCCTGCGTTGTCAGCCCCATATCATATAATCATTTTAACGTCCATCGTCATTTTCAATGTTAGAGACTCTCTGGCAGTTCTCACTTGCCCCTTGATCCATCCCAGTTTGTGTTCTTGCTCCAGGCTTTGTAATGGTCCTCTGATATGACTGTTCTGAAAAGCAGGCATCAATATCTACCAACTTGGCCGAAGCTGACAGGCATGCAATCGGGGAGTAGCCACGCATCAGGCAGCACTGACATAAGACAGTATTGCCTCTACAAAACACAGATGTAAGACCCAGCCAGCCTAGGCTGGCAATAAGTGAAATAAGCAAAGGGCTACTGTCAAAAAGGTTGCAGGCAATGAACGGGCAATTCTAAACCATTTTCATACATCCATTAGGCGAACCAAAGGTGATAAATAAAAACGGATACAATTTTAACGATACGATTCTGCGCGCTGCAGCGCAACAGGCACATTGAAATCAAATGAATCAAGTTTACTCAGCGACCAATGATCATCGAATGAACGTGTTATGCGAGTGCAATTTACGATCTCCAGTTTATTTCTTTTATTTCATTTCATATTAATTTTAAAATATGAATAAAATGAAAGCCTAACGTTTTTTGACCTGTGCTGGGCCCTCAAATGCCCCACCTTGCCGCCGACTCTGTTGCAAAGGACGCGCCTCACAATAAATGAACTAGGCTACACGCGTGTTCACCTGGCTATGGACTACAGCAGCGTTTCTCAGAGGTACTGCAGGTGGGGCGCGAGGAATCGGAATAAAACGAGCATTTTGTGTCTGTCTTTATTAAAGGTTAGGCTACTCAACAAAAGAGCTCCCACTCACAATGGATTCATACTTAGCACGTAAACACCTTAAAACACGCAAAACGGCCCTTCTGTAGGGGAGAGCCGGGACGATTGATAGAAAACCAGAAAAATTAAGCCAGCCAGAAACCATTTTGAGACAAAATAGATGTCGGCATAAATTGCGACATAGGCTACACAACGGCTACACAATGTGTGCACCAGTATCACGTTTAATGGTTAAAAAAAATGGACGAATTTGATACAAGCAGTGGGGCAAAAATGTTTTATGCAGTAGCCTATTTGCGGTGCATATGGGCGCACAGTCACAAAATATGGCGAGAATGAGAATAAGACAGGCGGACTAAAAAAAAGAAAAGTCAACCAAAGAAAGTATGATGCGTTTGCGTTTAGATTCATAGTTGGGGATGACGAGCGACTCATGTGTGTTATGTGTCTTAGACAACTGGCAGCAGACAGTATACTGTAAGGCCTAACATTGCGCTTGGAGACTTCACACCCAAATCACGCTAATAAGTAGGGCTGGGCGGTATATCGATATTTAATCAATATCGATATAATTTCAAACCACGATATGATTTTTGACATATCGGTTATGACTTGTTTTTTAATCCAGAGACAAGTATTCCGCTTTTTTCTGCTATGCGACGTCTGTGCACCAGCTTCCTTGCCACTGATAGCTCAGTGCTCCTAGCTTTGAGTTAGCTCCTCCCTTCCCCTACTCATGTAGACCGAGTAAACAACAATGGCGACTTCTATAGAATGCATGAGTTATACAGATGGAGAATGCCGCGGAAAGGTTATTGTGGCCAAAAAAGCAAAACAACGGTTTGGTCATTTTGAAATGGAGGCCACCGGCAAGTATATGAAGAGTGTTACAAACTCCGAGGACAGACCGCCACAAAACCAGTGGGAACTGAGAAAAACTTCAGAACTCTTTAGCATGCAATGTTCCCTAACTCTATGACAGAAAAAGCGGCGGTGGAGCATAACGTTAAAATCAATTGCCGTATCACGGTGGACATGGCATCAATTGCCGTAGTGGAACGCGGATTTGTGTTGTTACTTTACAAGACAAGAACTGCCGCGACTATGATGAGAGAGCGTGATTGGCATTTGAACTCTGTGACGCAATGGCAATGACAACAGACGAGTGGAGAAAAGTTAGCAGAACCTGTGAGTCCTACATTTGTGTCACATTACGGCGGAGACTCTTAACACATTCGTTTTCTTTGCACAAAATATACAAATGGAAAGAAGGCCCACATGTTTGTTATTACTGTTGCACAGTTTAGTTGAGAACTTGTTATTTTGAAAAAAAGCTCTTTATATTATTTTCATTATTTATTTTATAGACACTTTATTTTATTTATTTATTTATTTATTTTTGCTGGAAAGATATCGAGATATATATCATATATCGATATACGAGAGAGATATATCGAGATATACATTTTAGTCCATATCGCCCAGCCCTACTAATAAGCCCATCACTTTTTTTTCAATGAAAACTCGCAGAATACCGTTAGTAGGAAAAACAAATGGTGAAAGCTGCATTAGCGAAAGATGTGCGATGTCTCCGCTCTTTGCGAGGAGATGGGAGCTGATCATAAAGCGGGGGTGTTGATACAGGTCAGGTGGGGCGCGAAAATTCTCCTTCTTTCTATGTGGGGAATGATCAAAAAGTTTGAGAACCACTGGACTACAGTAGCCTATGGGGTTCTAACGGGGTTCTGTTATTGCAATGTGTAATTTTGAGTGTAAGATGTGAAATAGTACTTCAATTCAATAAAAGTCTTCAAAAGGACATGCATTTTGTGCTGCTTGCGAATGAGGGATTTAGGGATATAGGTAGGCTATTTTCGTAAACAATTGGTCGCCCATCTTCCCAGCAGATCGTTTGCACGTATAGCCTCCCCCCTCCCCCCGATCTTTATACACAATGCAAGTGAGATGATGGGTGCTGCTGAGAGCCTGTGGGCGTAAAACGCTCATCTGTAGGGGAGAGCCGGGACGATTGAACTGGGGTACGAATTAACCATTGAGATTTTCTCGTAAACCATTCACAATTCAAACATGAAATTTTGTCATCCCATACAGCTTGTAATACTAGACAGACCCAGGGAAAATCGTGTCGATATGCAATACTGATCTGAAGTTAAACCTGGAGGCTCATTTTAAGAGCGATAATATTATCACTTTTAAACAACAGATGAATTGATGATGTAGGCCTAACATTTCCTACAGTATGAAATGTCAATATTTTTTAGTCTAGGAGAAAAACGCCTTTTGCTGCGAGCAGGCACTGTTGGGATGATTGAAACACTTGTTTCAACCGTCCCCCAGTAGGTCGTGCAAGTCAAAGCAGTACGTTTTGCGGTCAGTGCAGTAAATTTTGAAATAATAAGCGTTTGCATTAACTAAAAAGTACAACTATAACCACTGCTTGAAGTGGGAAAAAATAAGTGCAGAAACTCTAATTGTAAGACATTTGACATTTGTTCGGTGACATTGTGAGTCTTTTGGATGTGTTGTTTCAAAAACTATCATAATCATTCTTCCAAGCAATAACCTATGGGCATAGGCTACTTTTTCCTCATTCACAAAAACATGATACTGAAAAACCATTAAAACAACATGAATCAGACCAGCGTGATGCATCTAATCATAGGGAAACTTACAGGGCCGTAGTGCCATTGTGAACAATTCCATTGTGACATTCACAGTATAAATTGTGACAGTTTGCATTGCTTTCCCTGCGATTGGTTGGGACTCAGTGTATGCATATGATAGGGCACTGTCGTGTCTCGTGGGTAATGTAGTCTTTTATCGGTCTTGTGAAATTGTCTATTCTCGGGCCAGTGTCGCTGTGTCGGATCAGTTTCAGCTAAGTAGGCCTACCGGAACGCAGAATAAAATGGTGCAACCCAAAAGACTAAAATACAGAAGTAAGGAACTGCGTTCTGCTGCGTTCCGGCCAACAGTTGTCTTTGTAACATATTTTGTCAGTATAAAGCATGAAACCAACTAGAAATTTGAAGATATATAATCATAGGGAATCCGGTAGTAACTCCATTATGGGAGTCCGGTAATAATTCCATTGCTCATTCGCTGTGAACATATAGCCTATTTGCCTTTTGTCTCAGTAAATTAAAATATCCACGTTTGTGAGAATACAATTGGATAAAGCTGGCAAAGGTTGCAATGGCAAAGGTTGCAATGTGCAGTTGTTGCGAACAAAATGGGACAGGGTAAGAGTTGCTTGCCCTGCTGCCCGCCGTTGCTTACAGTCACTCGGTATACAATTCTGCTACAACGCGCCTCTCAACAAATGAACTACGTGCTCATTTAGAACTTCAAAAAAAAAAAAAAAAATGCCTGTCTTACAATAAAAAATGCCACTGGCCCGGTGCAGCATTACTGAACGCAATATGAGCAGAGGGCAAACCGCATTCGGCACATATAGGCCTATTTGTCGCAGCACCGTTAACTCAGCTGAAGGTGAAATTCTGCCAGAGACGTTTTTATAGGAAAAGGACTTTGATTTAACCTACAGTTAAATCCTCATTAATGGATGTAGTTTTCGGTGGTGGATTTTGAAGAGGCTTCAAAAGAAGGTAAAACAAAGTTTCTTCACGTATGCCTACTCAAACATAACAGACCAAAAGCATTAGGCCTATTGCGAAAATAGAACACAAATGAACATAGGCCTATAGGCTAACTAGTTGTATAAATAGTTCATAGAATCCAGGCTTGATTCATGGTGTTAGAGCTGGAGTCAGACCGTTTTTCATGTTTGTTTGTGGGCAAGGAACAGTCGTGTTTTCTGTGTCTCTTTGGAAATGGTGTATCGGTATTTTGTGTTAGAATTCCTAATAAAGCTGGGGATTTGCTACTTGGCGCAGGCTGATTGTTAAGCCATAGGGTCCAAAATATACGTAAAAAAATGTAAAGTAATTCTAGCATAAAAATTTGACTATATCAGACCAAACTGCATATTGCAAAAATAGAACACGGAAGTAAACTAACGTCTCTTGCTCCGCTTAACTCTCCGAATGTTGTGCAATCATTAGAGAGGTCTTGTGCTGCCCCCTAGCGGCGGTAGCTGCAGTGACACATCTCGTAATGTCGTGACTCATGTTTTACGTGAGTCTCGCGGCCACTCTCAATTGGTAATGACTGTATACGGAAGCTGCTTGCTATCTATCTATCTATCTATCTATCTATCTATCTAGAAACTCAAAAGAACTGCAGGAGTAGATGCAGCGTCCAGCGAACAAGCTCATTCAAGAAGTGAATAAAGCGCTGGAACAGCACTTACAACATACTTTAGCACCTTCTTGAGGAGAGACAGGCAGTGGGGGCAGCTCTTGCAACCCTCAGGATGGATGTTAGACCTCTGAGTTCTGAGGACTATGGACTATGATCATTGCCTGTTTAAATTACTTGCCTCCTTCTATCAGGCAACAGTAGAACTTTCAACAGAGAAGAGAGTGTCTGGATCAAAGATCATTCCAATGATCATGCCCATGCTTTGATTTAATTGGTAAAACAAGCCACACTGGGTGAGCATATGATAGTAATGATGCACAACAAATTTGACACCATTGAGAAAAATCACCACACTAACCCATTCCACTCTGCTTGATCCAAGATTCAAAACAATCGTTTTTTTCAATTAATCAAATGCACAAGCAGTAGTTAAACGGCTCACTTTTCAGTGTTCACAATTATTCAGACACACACCACCCGTCACTCAGGAACAACCCTCCACCTCGGCATCATCTCAACCAGCTCCAACTACAGGTAATATCTGGGAAACAGTGGACAGAGATGCTTCGGAGTAGGGCTGTGCGATTTTTCCAAAAATCAAAATTGCGATTTTTTTCAACCAATATTGCGATTGCGATTTGATTGCGATTTTTCACAATAAAAACCACAAGCACCACATGTCCCATTAATATGCATATTTGTACACAATCTCTAATTAAAAATAGAAAATGACTACTCATTAATCAGCATATTTTTTAGTCTATGCATTAAGTCTCTTTTTGTCTTTAGCTTAACCCAAACAATACCACAAAGGAGCCATTAGAGAGAATGCATAATCACTTATAAAAGGCAGAACCATACTATTGGCAGCATATAATTCTTCTCAGAATGTCATTGATGTCCAGATAAAATTGGCAACATGCAATATTCTTAACGGAATTAAAAAATAATCAAATTGAATCGAGAATCGAATCAAATCAGACCCTTGTGAAGTAAAAACAGACAGAATCAATTTGGGAAATCTGAATCGATACCCAGCTCTACTAACAAAGGAATTGTTGATTTTAAACAGGTACTCATCTAATGCTGAAATGCTCATTTTAATTGGCATCAATTTTTGCAAATGCAACTCTGAGAAGAGTGTGCACATGTGCTTCAGGGCACATGTGCTTCAACTGCCGCCTGGCTGCAGCACTTCGGTTGACCTTCAGGAACTTAACTGTTCCACTGCCTAGGGGAAGTCTGAAAATGTAGCAAACTAAAACAGGCAATAGCGAACTTCCCTTTCCATCACTAACAACTCCAGAGACACCCTTAATCAGTAAAGAAAGACGGCATGACCGATCTTTTAGACAATTTTTGGTTTGGCGAAGTGAAAAATACAGGCTTTCACATAAAAAACAGCCCTTAGACAGATGTTTCCTACTGACTTCTCCCAAGTGCTGAAGTCCACTGCTGAAAGAGTTTAACAGGGTTACTGTACCTCTGAGGAGGATTTGCAGGAGGGGTTGGGGGCACATCCCATTTCTCCCGGTGACTCCACATCACACAACATCAGTTGTCCACCGCTATAGTGAGCCTTGTCTCAGAGATGTCTGGGATGCAGTCAGCAGTGCTGGTGCCCTCACTTTTGCCACATCACCACAGTACAGAGCTCCACTTCTCTCATCAGCTCAATCTTTACTTACTTGCTCAGACTAACTAGGAGTAGGTGTCACCTTAACCTTTATAATCCAAGCTCTCTTTTCTAAATCTTTTACTTTGCTTCCATCCTTGGGACAGCAGCTGCCCTGACTACATGTCAAACAGTGATACCTGGGTTTTCTCTCACATTCTCAGGGTGATTTCATTTCACTGTCAGACCAAATCCCCACCCCCTCACTTCCTGTTTTATGACTTCCTAATGGCTTGTGACACAAGACTGTAAAGAAACAGAGAGAGATGGGGGGGGGGGGGGAATCTACACTGCATTGGGCGAGCAAATGAGAGAGAGATGGAGAGTAAGAGGCAGAAGAGAAAATGTCTCGAACAAGTAGTTGCAAGTTGCATTTAACTATGAGCTGGCCAAAGTCACTTCAAGCCAATTACAGGAGCCATTTATAGACTGGAGGAGTAGATTCCCTAGCACCCTTCCCCTTTACAAATGTTTATCTTTTTTGTCAGTTCTAAAATACGGACTGAAGATCATGATCTTTGCAGCACTGTGTAAAAGAACCCCACTGCCTCAGGTCAATTAAATTATTAAACAAGGAAGCTAAGGCCAGAGAGTCTATGAAAAGACTAAAAAAAGATTCTTGTTTCATCCAACTTTCTAAAATACTTTTTCCTTGTAAAATCTGTAGGTGTGCATTTTTTTCAGCGAAACGACCAAGGCTACAATTTCGGCACTGTGATTTAAGATAACGTACAGCTCCCAACTAATGTTTACCCTTCTAATAATCAGTATGTTCATATAAGCCATCTTGGAAACACTAAATTAATATAGATACATTTTTAGGGCTATCAAATGATTTTTAATTGTGATTAATTTGTGATCTAACCCTCTAAAATATGTAGTTAAGCGTGATTAATCACAAAATTGCTAAAAAAAAAAAAAAACAAACACACACACACACACACACACCATCATCTGTTTAAAATTAACTCTTAAAGCAGCACCAAGGAGTTTTGAAAATCGCACAGATTGGAACGGAAGTATTGCCATAATGCAAGTCAACTGTAGTTTTACTTGAACTACAGATCGCTACCCGATTGGGCAAACTTGTTTAGTGCCATTAGACCCTCTCTAATGTCCAATCAATTAGTAACAAAATGAATGAACTGATGGCGAAACATGAGTACGTCAGAGACTATAGACAAAGTAACCTCATCTGCCTTACTGAGACTTGGCTGAAAAAGGATATACCAGATGCAAACTTGCCTTGTTACACTCTGATAAGAGTTGATAGAGACGCTCGGTCAACGGAACAGCCAGTGTTTATCCTCGGGGACCTAAACCTGTGTGACTTGTCAAGTCATCTGCCTACACTTTATCAATACGTAGACTGTAGGGATGAAATATTGTTTGACGAAATATTGCGATACAAAACGTGATGAAACGCATCGAGGTCGAAAAAAATGGATCGCGAAATAATGATAAAATGATAAGTGTAGTATATAAATAATTTAGTGTATTATGTGTGTGTGTTTATGTATATGGGGCAGACATACAGTCTATGGTGGCAGGCTGGCAGCATCATCTGATGATCAAGCAGGGTAAAACTAAATGAAAAAAATTATATGCTGAACTGTGCGGTGCGTCGTCACGTCAAGATGGATAATAAATATGACCTGACTTCATCTGACGGGTGGATGTTCAAATCACCAAATGATGAAATCAGCTGAATAGAAAGAAATGGCACATCAGATAGCGCGACTTGCGAGCAAACACAAGTGGACCGAAATGGGAAAGCTTCCATCCGAGACAAACCCATTCTTCAAACTTGGAATAAACTGCCCCTTACGTGTCGAACACTGCAACGCGTTAGTGTGGCTGTGTTAACCATGTTAGATTCCCCATTGAACAGAAAATTAGACCTATTCGCATATGAAAGAAGAATAAAAAATAAAAAAAACACACCTATCGCTCCCGTTTAAATGATACAAGCCTCAATGCTTGCATGAAACATCACCTAAATATGAGCCAGACTACAAGGCCATCAGCCTATGCAGCACCAGAAGTCACACTAGGGGCCCCAGCTGGTTCGATTCCCACCCCGTGGTCCTTTCCGGATCCCATCCCTGCTCTCTCTCCCATTCACTTCCTGTCTCTCTCCACTGTCCTGTTAATAAAGGCAAAAAAGCCCAAAAATAAACTTAAAAAAAAAAAAAGTCGCCGCTGCACTAGGGAGGGTAGGCTACTCTTTCAGCACGGTTAGCACGAGTGGGGTTTTCAGGGAAGGCAGACATTTGCGCCATTCATTTTATCATCAATGATTTATAAACGGTTTTATTAAGTTGGAATGCTGCATGGTTGCATGTACTGGTAGGCCTGATGTTGAATTTAGTCAACTTAAAATTTACACCTCATACTGAGTAGGTGTAAAGTCAGCCGTAAAATACAGTTGGCATGGCTTTTCATTTCTATCGGTTACTTGTTACTGCTATTGCACTTTATGCACTACTAATAAAGTTATGTCGTAAGTTATGGTGGTGCAACTGAAATTAAGAACGGTGCTAGTTTGAAACTAGCTACGGTGAACGTTAGGTAAAAGGTGGACTTTACACAACTTTACGTTCTACTTGTGCAACCAGCTGCAGAAGACTAAACAGAGTTTCTGAGGGGACAAAGCTAGATGGCTTATCTGAACGTTTTGTTGACATTCCCTTTAGCGCAGCTCCATCTAGTGGATGCATAACGCAACCCCAGCCACTACTGTAGCTTCTATTCTATGCACCTTATAATGCGCTGCACCTTATATATGAAAAAAAAGTTTTAAATTAGGCTATTCATTGAGGTCGCTGAGGTAGGGAGGGGTCAGGTTGTGGATGGACATGTAGGTTAACAGAAGGAGTTTGTGCTGAATGCGGAATTGAACCGGGAGCCAGTGGAGATCTTGCAGGATGGGGGTGATGTGACAGTGTGTGGAAGTCCTGGTGACGATGCGGGTGGCTGCATTCTAGACCAGTTGAAGGGAAGGCCGAGGAGGAGTGAGTTTCAATAGTCCAGACGGGAGGTGACGAGGCTGTGGAACAGGATGGCGGTTGTGTGGGGGGGTGAGGGAGGGGTGGAGGCAGTTTATGTAAGTAGGCAGTGCGGGTGATGTGATTGATGTGAGGAAAAGGAGTGCATGTTGTTGAGGATGACACCCAGGCTCTTAACCTGAGGGGAGTGGGAGATGAGGGAGCCATCGATGGTGAGAGAGAAAGAGTTTATTTTAGATAGGGTGGATTTGGTGCCGTGAAGGAGGATTTCAGTTTAATTTCAGTTTAGTTGGAGAAAGTTGGAGGAAAACCAGCTTTTTAAATCGGAGAGGGTGGTAGTGTGGGGGGTTTGCATGAGAGGTAGAGCTGGGTGTCATCCACGAAGCAGTGGAAGTGTATGTTATGTTTGCGGAGGATGTGCCACTCTTGTTTTCACTTGAAATGCGAAAGGCAGAGCAGAAAATGCGAAAGGCGGAGCAGAATACACCTGATGTCCCCTACAAGAGCTTGTAGTTTTGAAATGGCCATCCCTATAATATACGCCGTATTAAATGTATATATAAATTACCAAGTTTACCAGAACACGACAATTTATTGACTATTTAATTACTATTGTTTTAGATTATATTTTTAAAATAAAAAAATATATCTTTTAAATAAGAGACAAACATAAAACTTGCACATAGTGGCTTTAATTTTAGTTAGGCTTTAATAACAGGCAGACCTTTATTTCTTATTGACCCGGTAGGCAGAGTCTGTTATTGTGCTGCTATTGTACGGTATGCTACATGTACGCTATGATTTTTTATTATTCCACAAATTAGCCTACATTACCTTATACCTTTTGAAACGCTTGTTACCTCTCTGGCCGGAGAGCTGCCCCTCTCTGAAGTAGGCGTCTTCGCTTCCATCAAGTTTCGGCAACAGTCCAGATTCTTTAAATAACTACCGTATAAACGTTGTCTGTGTCCTCTCCATTGCTTAATGTTAATAATAAACCTGCCTGAATGATACGTATGCCTATGTATGACAACTTTTAACTTGCCAACAATAGTGTCTTCATACTGTAAAAGACATTGAACGTATCAACTTTTTAAAGTCACAGTAATACAAGTCACAATTTAAAGATATTTTTTGGGGCTTTTTGCCTTTTATTCGGATAGTGACAGTGGAGAGACAGACAGGAAATGAATGCAAGAGAGAGATGGGGCAGGATTGGCAAAGGACCTCAAGTCGGTATCAAACCCATTTAAATAAAAAAAATTAGATAGGCTAGTTTATCTTTCATCTGGGATAAATATTGTGTTTATTTCATGCATTTGCCAAACGTCTTCATTTTTTGGCCCGGCTTGTCAGGCCCGGCTTTTAAATGCACATATTAATTAAATCTGGCGATAATTTAAGGAAATACGGTATGCAAATGACAAGTCATGTGCCAGTTAATTTTTGGTGGGTGCTCCTAAATATTTGCTGGTGCCCCTAACTTTTTGATGTTGGGAGCACCAGTGCTCAAAGCTTCAACATATCCTCATTTTGCCATCACTACTGTCGTTCATTATCAAGGTCACAACTGCGCTGTCGTTTCTGGCATCTGGGTCGTTCCAGAGAGTTCCACTGCATGACCTTAAAATGCAAATCTGATTTGAGACTATAGTCACACTCACAAAAAATTAAATCTTATCTTTATTTGTCTTTTTCCCTGTCTTCCATAGAACAAACAAGCTGATGTAGGAGAGGCACATTTTCAATTCAAAGATTGCGCCGGTTGAAAAGTGCTAAATTACTTAGGCTATTTGTTATCGCACGCAATTTATGAATTCAAAAGAAATTGTATTGCTTCAAAACATGTAGTGAAATTATATATTAAAGAGAAAAGAAAGATAGATGAAGGGAAATAAATAAATAAATAAACAAAATAAAATAAAACAATTGCCATATAAAATAATTACCATATGTCCATATGAGTAGCCAATATAAATTAATAGAATTCAGGAACCATGTCGCCTGCAAGCTCAGATGTAGAACAGGATCAGATCTCAGCCACTAAAGGGCGCTGATCTTCCAGAGATCCCAAAGATTGTGGTTGTTTTGAAGTCGGCAGGCGGGAGTGATACCAAGCAGGTCCATGGGGACCACCATCGCAACGGAGACCACAGAACAACAGCCGATAAGGCAGGGCCGTCCTCCTCCAAACCTGGCACTCCGCAGCCCTCACGTCAAACCCACAACCAGCTCCAGTCTCTCCAAACTGCAACCCCGCTTCATCTCCTCTGCAAGCTCCGCAGACAAAGGCAGTGGACCACAGGAAAAACGACGGTCGGATGCATCATTTGAAGAGATGCACTCTGCAAAAATGTAAAAAACCAACAGGCAACTTCCAAAACTCACGGAGACCGACGAAAAATAAATAAAAAGTAATAAGTCATAGCCATGGTAGGCTACAGCAGTGTAGAACGGAATGTAGAGAAACTTAAAAAAGGGGTGAAAAAAACAAGGGGAGCTAAGGTTAACGGCAGCCATCGTACGTCGTACAGATGTTTTCAACTGTTTGAAATATTATATTAATGTGTGTTTTGTGGCCGTAATTTGGTTTTGATATAGCAAAGAAATATATATTTATATCATCATCATGTATATATATCACAAACACAAATATTTAGTAGAGTATATTCCTAGACCTTGGTGTGAAAGGAAGGAAAAGTTTTTTTTTTCACTGTTAGTCAATAATGAAGCGATCTCATCCTATTTTCACACTTTAGTCGGGTATTGATTCCATCCATTATGGCATGCACTTGCTGTCTCTTCTCCCACACAATGAGTCACAGATTCTCAGTCCACATAAGAGGGTGGGGGTGGGGAGGTAGTCAGAGGACGCTGTCCTGTTACAGTACTTTATCTCTGACTCCCTCTCTTGTATTGGTAAAACAATTCTCAGTCGGAGTCCCCTGCACTTGCCAATCAAATACAATTCAAAATCAAACACCACCAGGATACAAAATGAAGGTAAGATGATGGACCTACTCAACATACTCTATCAACATGTGCGTTATGGCTGCTCTTAGTGCTACCAAAGCATACTTATATCAGCAGTAAATGACAACGATTTCCAAATAATTTAGCACAATAACCAGTTTTAGCCAATGACTGCAGAACTAAATTACATTTTTAGGAAATGTTTGAGTGTTGTTGCAAAGGAGAAAAAGAAAGCAGCTTAAATTCCCTGTTTTATGAGACCAAGCCACTCCACACCCCACTATACAGGTCTATTCTTAAACATCCGCTTATTTACAATTCAAACAGGACCCTGATCTCTGTTCAGCATGGCATGCTTTTCATCCCATTACATAAGAGCAGCTTGCTTGCTGCCATATCCACTAACGTCGAACTCCAGCCCTCTCCTCATCTGTGAAAGTCATTCACATCACACTGTGATTCAGGGATCCTAGAAATATGTTCATATTGAATCTGACAGGGATTGTAAGAGGAAAACTGAAGGGAAATTGAAACTGCTGGCATCCTTTGTGGACTAAAAGGAAAAGTAAAACTTCTCCACATATGTAACATACAGGGCTGATTTGTAACATACAGGGCTGATCTCGTTAGGCCTACCCGAGAAAAGGCTGGGTTGGTGGTAAGGGATGTCAGAGATTGAGAGTAGGACCTAAGCAAGACAGTAAAGCTTTTGTCCCATTATCCCTTTCATTTTTCAAAGGTTTGAGGGCAGAAAAAAACATTTTTCTCTACTACGTTATAACATATGCTACAATATTTTCTTTCCAAGACCAATTCGGGTAGCCAATAAATGAAAGCCACATTGCAGTAACGTCCACTCAGCCACGGTAGACTGTGCCTCCAGGTGTGTGGCAAGATAGTAGGAAGTTGCTGATAGTGAAAATCACAAGCACGCAAGTCCTACCTGTATGACACCTGCTTCCGGATTGTAAGATGAAGAAACTCGTTCTCCATCCGACTATCCAATGTTAACGCAGAGGTTTCCGTCTGTGTCTGAAGATTCTGCCGATCGTTTCCAGGGCATTCTCTAGTCCTGGAAGTTGTCTTGTTTGCTTCATTATCGGGCAAGAACACGTCCTCCTCCTCGGCTACATCTTCGAGTGTTGTTGGTACCGTGCTTGTAGTAGAAGAGTCCACAGAACTAAGAGCCGCACGGATGGAAATTTGCCTAGTGGTATCAGCTGCTTCAGCCATCTGAACGTTTGCGAAAGTAGTCTCTATTCACAGTTCTGAAAGGAAAAACTAATTTAAGCCTCATAGACAAGGCTATGCATGTTACTAGTAACGAGTATTTGTACGTTTAAATTGTTTACTTTAGATTTAGAACATGAAAGGTCTATTCGTTTAGTTGAACCGTGAGGATATATCCGCCAGCGCCGAATCCCTCAGCTGTTTTAGAGACCCTCCTCCTCTAATCACAAGAGCTTCAGCCAATCCCCGCTCGAATAGTCGGATAGCATACTATAGCCGTCAGGGCCCTAGAGGTATGGTAGGCTATATTCCATCAAGCCAGTTTACCGTAAATCTAAAATCTTAATTTGATAAGTCTAGTTTTAGAGACAATGCAGATCAATTACTTTTTCTAACGGAAATCTTAGCTAAGTTCTAACTTCTAACTTCTGAACTTACTCATGCACCATTGGAGGTTAACTTGCAGGTTTAAAATTGGTGTCTCAGAGAATACGTTCCTAAAGTAAACAATCCCCAACAAACAGTTCCCTTACACTTGCTTGGTTATCCGTATCGTCTACAAACACATTTGACAATGGCATAAAAATGAATTTATATTATATAATTCTTTCGTTTTGTTGAATTCTAAATAAATTAAAATAACAAATAAAAAAAAACTGTAATGCTAATATCTTCAATTAAATATGTTCATATTGAATCTGACAGGGATTGTAAGAGGAAAACTTAAGGGAAATTGAAACTGCTGGCATCCTTTGTGGACTAAAAGGAAAAGTAAAACTTCTCCACATATGTAACATACAGGGCTGATTTGTAACATACAGGGCTGATCTCGTTGGGCCTACCCGAGAAAAGGCTGGGTTGGCGGTAAGGGATGTCAGAGATTGAGAGTAGGGCCTTAGCAAGACAACAAATATGGCAGTGTCTGACCTACGAGGACCTAGGCATTCGTTTTTCATCAATAAAATGAGTAGCACCATAGTCTGGGTGTGTTTTTTAGACGCATTGTAACGATGATAAATGAATGTTGCTATCCCTCTGCTAACAGCGAAAAATTAAGGACTACATGGAGTTGTCTCTTGCCTTTGACGTCATTTTCAAAAACGACAGTAAAATGATTTAAAATGCAATATGTTCTTTATTTACAATGATTCAGTGTAATTTACAACGATTACAACGGTCAACAATTGGCAAATCTTTCACAAAGCTTGTTTTTTAAAAAAAACTACGGGATGACACGTCGTTTAGCACGGTTTTGCATAGCTCTGGTTACCATGACGGCCGGCTAACTTGTAGTCAAAAGGGCTTACCGCTTTAGCCTAGTGATAGCAACATCTTATTTATTTTGTCATTAGACTGCAAATTTGCAAACCCATAGTCCATAACATGTTTTTTTAACATCCTCCATCGATTGCGGAGGTCGTCTACTCACATGCTTTTGCTCACACCTTATTTGAGATGGAGCTCCAAAATTAACATTGGATTTTCCATAGGGGAAAAAACTTAGGAACCGGATGTCGTGAAATGCTAACAAGAAAAACTACAGGCTTCCGGGTCACTTGCCAACTCTATACAAAAGTCATCTCTCATAACTCCCTATTTTTTCTTCTGATTATGGTCTGATAAGAAACCTTGGGCAGATCCATGGGTCAAGGGCTGTGTCCAACTGCGAAGATCATGCAAGGTTGCAGCCTCTCCAATGGTAATTAGTCCATGTAAATACTAGTTTAGCATCATAATACTGTTAGTGGATATGGCAGCAAGCAAGCTGCTCTTATGCAATGGGATGAAAAGCATGCCATGCTGAACAGAGATCAGGGTCCTGTTTGAATTGTAAATAAGCAGATGTTTAAGAATAGACCTGTATAGTGGGGTGTGGAGTGGCTTGGTCTCATAAAACAGGGAATTTAAGATACATTCTTTTTCTCCTCTGCAAAAACATTCAATTCACAGGATATAGTCCCCCATCATAAGAACCATGGTGTTAATATAGCATCATAATTGTCCCAGAATAATCCCAAGATGTAGTCCCACATCATTAAGAGCCTTAGTCCCATATCATTATCAAGCCTTAGGCATGGTCAAAAGTCCTGGGCAGTGTAGTAACAGCCTGCAAGGGCCAACCGAAAGCTGTGTAAATCATGTCTGGGGTCGCCCGTGGATTTGGTTGGTTGGTCCGAGTTGGTCATTCAGGAGGTTAGTGACGCATGATCAGCGCAACATGGGAGCATGACGGCATGACAGATGAGCATTTTTCTGGCGGCACTAACCTAAAGCAGCATAATTAAGGTATGGTGTATGGCAAACCAACACCGCAGCAGGGATGCTCAGTGGCCACCAAGCCCTAGAGGCGACTAGAGGTAAGAGCAGAGGGACCATACGGAGCGGTGGTTTACCGTGGACTATCTCTAACTAAAGTGGGCACTAAATGGGAAAGTTTTAAGTCTATAATTAATTTAGGCTAGACTGCAAAACATTTAGTATAACACATTTAGTAAAACACTGATTTACAATACCAACACCCAATTTCTTTGGTACAATATCCGATCACAATTGAGCTTATGTATGTACTAGTGATGGCCAGATCGTATCGAGACGTGACGTTTGAGGCCTCGGTTGCCCAGTGTTTGCCGTTCTAGTGCGTTGAATCTAAGTTGATTTTAGCGGGACATGTCGACTATAAAGATGTCCCATGAAGAATATGCGCTCGTGGGTTTTTGTCCGTGGTTGGAGACAGTTTTTCAGAAGTGTTTTTTGCGGTTTATTGAAACTTGTTGTTCATTACTAAGACTAAGAATGGAGATGAATAAGAACAAAAAGAGGAAGTTTTTGCCTGTTTGGGAGTAGGCCTACTTTGATCAGATTTCTCCCAATAAGGTGGGTCCTAGTTTTAAAGACTAGACGGCGTTATTTAACATGTAAAGATATTATCAGTAGCTTAATGTCGTCATATGTTAAATTTACTTATACAATATAGCCTATCCATAGATGAAATGTCAAATTTGTGCAAAAGCGATATCTTATAGCAACAACACCTCATCCATGTTGAGGCATTACCGTGCATAATGGCAGAACTGATTCTGATGGAAGGTGTGTATATTTAGCCTACTTACTGTTATGAAATGATTTACTTACTGCTATTAAAGCTTAGTAAGTTGGTTTGTTCCCTTGGCTTTAGCTTCAGCTTCCAGGAAACAAGAACTAGATTAGGCATTGCTTGACATGATTTTGTCACTTAACCTCTCCAGTTACAAAAACATCTCTTCACTGCTCCCCATTTATGTTACAAAAGCACTTTATCACATTTGTACATTCATCACAATAATTTCACCCCCAATTATAATTTAAATATATAATAATATATATTATTAATAATTATGATTTATTATTACCAGTATTTATAGAAATGTACCACAATTGGGAAAATGCCTGAAACTTCCTTAAATAAGCATGGTGCAATTTTTTCCTGTTATATTTATTCACCACTAGATGGCCATAGTAAGCATTTGAATCTTAAGTGAGGCCTCGTGAAATGAACCTTTTTGCAACACATTTTGGTGAAAAGCTTCAAAGCTTCAACAAAGCCTCATCTTGCCATCACTAGTATGTACGCAACATTGCATTAATATAATATTTGTATTGGTCTTCTAAATACAGGCAATAAAACAAGTAATAAAATAATTTTTCTGTCTTCAGATTCTTCAGTACTGGGATTTAATTCACCAACAAAACCTCAAGCTTCAGTTGGGGAAGTCAACAGTGGTTAACATTGTAAAGGAAGTCTGTGAGCGAATCTGGTCCTTGTTGGTGAACCAATATCTGCACCAACAGAGTTGTCACAACAGTTTTGCTGGCCATGGTTGATGCCAACTACAAGTTTATTGCAGTGGGTTTGGGAGTCTATGGGAGTAACAGTGATGGAGGCATTTTTGCAAATTCAAATTTGAAGAAGTTTCAATGCAGGTAATCTTTATGTACCACCTGCTACCTTAACTGGTGCCCCAGAACTGGGAAGTCAGCCACACACAATTGTGGCTGATGATACTTTGCCTATGAAAACATTTATTTTGAAGCCCTACCTTAGTAGACACCTGAAGAGAAGTTTATTTTTACCTTTACCTTTCCAGTGTCCAACGCATGGTGGAGAATGCCTTTGGTATTTAGATAGCATGTTTATCAGCGGCAAATTCAGCTGAAAACTGATACAGTGGACAAGGTAAACCTATTGTAAGTGGTCATAAAGTTATTCAGGGGTTGGAGCAAAAGAGAAGTAATTTGACTGATTTACTACATAATCCAATGCCTATGTGGTACATTCAGTACATCATCTTTAGCCACATTTCTACTATATACACCTTACGGTAACTCACGGTATGCATGTGTTTCCAGTTGACCTTTTTCACAGGGCCTTTTCAGGGACATTTCAGAGACCAACTGAGCCCCTGCTATGGGGTAGTCAGAGCGGTATAGAAAACACAGTGGCAACACTTCCATTGAGACTTCCATAGACGAAATATGGTCCAATTTCCGGGTTATGGAGACGGCAATTGTTCCAAACAAATGACGGAGCACCATTGATCTTATTATTATTTATTATAGAGAAAAATCTAAATAACTGCAAACTATATCACTATATTTTCTACTCGTGTTACTCGACTGTTCAGAACAGTTTGCAAGATCCAAGTTGATGCACAATTGAGATAACATAATCAGCGCTCCATTATGTGTCACTCACGACACGAATTTAAATGAACATGAGCTAGACGTCAACATGGGATAAGTCAGGGGTTGAGTCAACTATTACAGAGAAATTGGGCCTACCTGACGCAATTCCTTCAGTTTGCCTTGTTTTCTGTCTCATGAGTTCTATGAAGTCAGACTGTTGTAGCAAAATTAGCAAAAGCTGCCACGGCCAAGGCCCTTTTGCCATAACTTTCAGATGTGCCCTGCCAAGAGTCAAACTGCGTTAACAATTCTCAAGTGCCCAAGTAATTCCCATTGTGGGGTGAGCCTATAGTTCATCTTGACTCTAAAATGCCTTTCTCCACCAAGAAAAAAAGTAATTTCTCCTACAAGAACCTTACGAAGACAATTCTCTTGAGCACCTCAATTCTCTTGAGCACCTCAATGGCAACGGTAGCCTCTCCTGACCGATTATGGAACGTGATCAGACTTCTCCAAGATGTTTTGCACTTCTCATGTTCTCTAGATGGTTATTTTATTTATTTTCTCTGACTACAATCATTTTTTAGGCTGTTGTTTAAGATAAATAAACAGGCTCAACATTTCTAAAACATCAGTGTTTTATTGTTCTACTATACTGGTAACAACAATTTTAATAGCTACAAAACAATATAAAAATGTATAGACGTCTTGTCTCACATTGTCCCACAAAAATATTTATAGTGTAGGCCTATATTGGTGTGCAATGTTAATATGTCATTGTGTGTGCATTTCATATACACATTTAACACTCAGTTTTACTATGAGTAACTGAACATACTTTTGAATTTACAAGGGGCAGTAACGCAAAAAGTAACGCAATTGTTACTTTCCCTGGTAATTAGTTACTTTTGTAATACAGTGACGGCGTTACTAACTCAGTTACTTTTTTCAAGAAGTAACTAATAACTATAACTAATTACTTTTTAAAAGTAACTTGCCCAACAGTGGTTATTATGTACAATTTCCAGATAGTTACCTTGACCTAGCCAGTTGAGTTAGCAACGGTAATTTAAAACTTTTCTAATTAATCACTGCAGCACTTTTCAGTAATCTCAAAAGCATAACTGACAGTACCTTGCATTCAGTTGTGTAAAATCGGTGTAAATATGCGTGTGTGTGGTTCTGTTTGATGTTTTCCATGCATTAGCACTCTTGCTTCTAAAGAAATCAATGACAGTTAGTGGCTTGTTTGAAACTATTGAGGCTTGTATACTGAATCCAAAAATTCAAGAGTGTTGGGAAAAAAAACTACTTACATTTGATTATTTTTTTATATAAATCAATATATTTGATTTTTCTACATTTTTTTAGACAACTTTCAATCATTTCCAGTTTTTAAAACCTGGTGTGGTTATCCTTACAGTATTACTCAATCCACCTCTTTAATCACAGAATTTTGCCATTCTTTCAATGGCTATGCCCACTAATTCAAATATTTGATATCCAATATTTGGTGAACTAATAAAATTCTAATTTTTTTGTTCCTGCAATGGGCTAGGCCCGTCTGCAGGGCTCCTTGCAATCCTGGAATAATTTCCTTTCCTTAGCTGGAAACATAATTTCGATTCCTCTGTATGCCCTGTATATGTAGAGAAGTTGACCATAAACAGACTTAATATTACGATGGCTATTTCTGTGTTAAACTAAAAGGAATATGTACAAACAGTTCCTTTCATTTCTCGCTTCTCGTAAAAGGTTGTGATATGATGACATCTATACTAAAAGGTCTGAAAGTATGGTGGATGAACAATACCAAAAACCTCCCTTTTTACCAACCAGTGGATCCACCAAACGTCATCCTACTTGATAACCGAACATAATCCTTCTTGATAACCAAACATCATCGTACTTGATGACCGAACGTCATTTAAACGCTTTAGTGCAGGCCCTGTCAGCACACCCATGTGGGCATCCCAGCTGGGACCCAGCTAATTTTGTCCGCAGTTTCCATGGTGGCCCCAGTGGGGCTAGCCCACAATGGGCTACAGGTGGGCCACATATGGGCCTTAGTTAAGACCCACAGGGTCAACCCAGGTCTCCTCAATCTGGGGCCCACAGGGATCCACCCATATGGGTTAATGATGAGGCTTAGCTAGGTATTACCTTGTATTTTTACAACCATTATATGGGCTACTGAAATTGGGGTTCAGTTAGAGTGTCAGATTATAATTTCATCATAGGAAATTCTGTATTAAAATTACTAAATAAAGGAAACATAGAAGAAAACAATAAACCAGAAAGTCCACGTTAAGCCAATTGGCTGTTGGCTGCTCTTCACTGCAATCCTAGTTTTCCATTGGTCCAAGATCCCTGAGCGTTGTGCCACGCCTGGTCTTTTTGCGTTAGAGGTAAGGTTAACCATGTTATTTGGTATCTCCTAAACATACAATTTTTACAATTTGCTTTGTGTAATGTTCAGTTCTAATGTGTCATTACATTTTATAATAGCTGCTAGGTTCATCTGTAAGACATAGTGCTAGCTAGATGATGCAGCAAAAAGTACAGTCGGAATATTTTTAACCTTGTTTGTTGTGTCAGGCAGTTTAACGTTAATAGTATTGCGGATACACTAGCACTATCTAGTGTGGTAATGTTTTAGTAGCAGCCTAACTCTACCCCCTTTCCAATGTGCAGCCTAATGCTAACATTAGAACATTAGGACATAGTTTTAGGCAACTTGTTGATATCTGAACAGTAATGAACCACTGATCTTGGCTTTTTCGCGAATGCAACCAGAAATGACAAATGATGAACAGAGTTATTTTCAATTACAAACTACCACCATAAGCACCACCAGATTTTAACTGTACATTTAGTGCGCATTGAGAAAGGGAGGCAGAGTGAAGTGAACTATTTTGCATTCTGTTATGATCCAGTAGAAGGTCTAGTTTTCAAGTCGCTTTGTGCTACACTATGACTAAAATAGGCAATTTTTCATAACCTACTGGTTAAAAATGCAAAAGCGTAATTATGAAAGTGTATCATATTGGACAAATAAAAATATGCATTGTAATTCCATATTTCACTTCATGGACTGATTTGAAAATGTAACATTACATCTAGTGTTTAAATCTTTTACATCTTAGTGTTATTTTGATTCATTGCTTGGAAGAGTTGGACATTTTCCATTTCAGTGATGTTATGTCCTGCATGATGCTACCATCCATGATTAAGTATGGGACATATAAATATGTAGCCTAATGTCATCACCCATTTGATGTCATGGACTGAATTGAATTTATTTGATGGTGGTTAGGTCAGAATCCTGATTTCATTTGGAAGAAAAGCAGTATTAAATCTTGTCTGCAACAATGAAATTGCAGATAAATTTGTGTTTTGTATGTTATGTGTTGCAGGTATGGATTTAATTGAAAATGTTACCAAAGCGTACATCAACTGTGGCAAATACATGCAGGACAAACTCTGTTCCAACTCTGACACGTCCGGCCTGATCTCGATTGGGGTGTTCAGAGGAGTTTTTTAAAGGGTGTGGAGGGGGGGGGGGGGGGGGGGGGGGGGTTGGGGGGGGTCTCCTTTAGATAGAATGGGAGAAATGCTTCTGTGTGTGTGTGTGTGTGTGAGCGTGCGCGCGTGTGTGTTGGGGGGGCAAGTCCACCTTGCGGTTTCTGCAGAGAAAATGCAGTCTAGTTCTTCTTATTGTGGACTTGCCCTAATGGCAAGGCCACTACTGTTCTTCTGTTTATTATAATTCAACTTTCCGACCAGTTTTTCACCGGACTACTCCTCCTAGGGCTTTCGAGATCTTCGAGAAGTTCTACGAGAACTTCTTCGAGAACTTCTACGTGTATGCCAGTAAAACTATTTCATCTTTTGGCCTCCATTAGCCCTTTTCACGCTGACGTCAGACAACTTCCGCTTTGAAGTGGAGCTGGGTATCCGTAGATCCGGCGTAAACCAGTGGCGTAAACAGAAGATAGGATTCAGCGCATTTCGGGTAAAATTGAGACTACATTATTTCACATGTATCATCTTCATTTTTCTTGGTATTGTTAGCGATCCTTGCCGTTACATAGCAGCCTCGAATTGAGCATAATATCATTAGTAGCATTCTCAGTGTTAAGCTATAACCTGCTATTAGTGCATTGCATTTAACGTTAGATGACAATGACGAGATGAAACAGAGTCTGGCTGGCTCAGATGCTGGCAGACTTGGTATGATTTTTCACATTTACTTTATGTATGACTTGTTAAATAGAAGCCAAAGACATGTTCTCATAGGAAATGAAACTTAAATAGCCTAAATATTATTAGGCTACTACTCTTTTGGTCTTACATGGGTTTGTTTTGAAATTGCCAACCGCATGTCATGGCGTCTGATTTGTGCTTTGAAGATTTTATAATGTTCACAAACTGAGCATCCATCTAACCCCAGGAAATTGCTGTTTCTTTAGTAGTTCAACAGTAAGGATTTTATGTGAACATCTTACAACACGCATCACAGAGTGGCCACCATACTGTGCCAATGTCCTTAATGAGCAGTACAGACTGTCCACCTACCAGAAATCTGATGTGGCATGTTTTCTCTTCCTGTTCTCCTTGTGTCCATCTCTCAACAGAATTGAGATTTGTCATTACTATGGCACCTTCATATTGCAGTGTGCCAGGCTGCTCATCCAACAGGAAGAATATGCCCTATCTTAGCTTTCATGATTTTCCAGCCAATTTAGAGCTTCGTACCTCTTGGGTGAGGGCAATGCAACGTGATGAGGGGCCACAGTTCAAGATCCTTCATGGGAGTACCTTCATCTGTAGTCTCCATTTCACAGAGGAGGATACATACGTTTTCATCCTTCTCTCATAGAAAATTATATGAATCATATGTATTATCTTCATGCTATCAACTTAATAGATTCAAATAATATCTGACACAAGGTATGGCAATAGAGATATAACCAGTTAAGCCTAGATGGCCTGTCGTCTTTCATTTGAAACTAGTTAAAAACTAAACTGTTAATTGCAGTATCATGTCATGCAGTATCTGGCACAAGGTATGGTGATGGAGACATTACCAATTAAGCAAAAATATTGTGGTAATTCTTTCACCTCATAACAGTTAAGAATTTATGTTAAGCTCTCTCACAGCACTCAGTTCTAGACAAAAGTAAAAAAGAGAAGTGATATCCAATCCAAGATGTATGTTCTCTTTTTTCTCAAAAGGTAAAATGGACAGAGCTGCAAGGATGATTCAACAGTTGGAGGTGCAAGTCTTAACACTTGAACACGAAATACGGCAGCTTACACTTAAGAATCGGCAACCACTGATTTTCAAGTTTTGTGTAACCGATGAGGACTACCGGTACTACACAAGATTCAGCTCCAAGAGGGTCTTCACTGTGTTTTGGGAGTCTGTTTACCCTTCTGCATCAAGGCTTGTCTATTGGTCCAACGCACAACAAGCAGCTGAAGTGATGCCTCGTCCACAGTGCAAGCTTGAACTGATTGATATACTGTTCATGTTTCTCTGTCGCATTGCAGCTGGCCTTCAGGAGAGGACCTTGTCGTCTATCTTTGAGGTCAGTGTGTCGACTGTGTGTTGCGTCATTCTACCGTGGGCCAGCTACCTGTACCAGGTTCTGGGCTCACTACCATCATGGATGACAAGACAGCAAGTACAAGCCACAATGCCTGACGAGTTCAGGCTCTACTGTTCGCAGCTGAGAGGCTTAGGCCTGCAACGTCAATAGTGTTGCAGGCAGGCAACAAGTTTTGTTACTGGCGTACAAACATTAGGCTTCATTAAAAGGTATAGTTGGGTGTCATCTGCATAAGAGTGGAAGGTAATGCCATGTTTTCTAATAACAGATCCCAAAGGTTGCATGTAAAGGGAGAATTGCAGAGGTCCCAGTACTGATCCTTAGGGAACACCATACTTGACTTCAGTGTGGCATGATATTTCATTATGTGCATGTACAAACTGGCAATGTCCAGTAAGGTATGACCTGAGCCAGGCTAATGGCAGAATCTTTGATGCCAATCATATGCTCAAGTCTATGTAGTAGGATGCTGTGATCAATAGTGTCAAAGGCAGCACTTAGATCCAGTAGGATTAATAATGATATGCATCCATTATCAGATGAGATAAGGAGATCATTGTAGACCTTTACTAGGGCTGATTCTGTGTTATGGAATGCTCTAAAGCCAGATTGATAGGTTTTCTGAATGTTGTTTGCGTCTATGAAGGTACAAATTTGCTTAGACACTATTTTTTCTTTCTTTTTTTTTTATACTTTATTGCAATTGTTACTGTGCACATCCACACAGCTATTCATCCAACTATATTTTACATTGCAAACATTTTTTTTTCTTATATATGTATATATACATATGAAATGTAAATTATATTGTGAACAGTTTATAATAAATGAAATACATAAACACTATTAATACTTATGAACACAGATTATCCTTGATCCAGGGCCAGAACCTGCTCCAATCAAATTGAATAGAACGTTGTGATTCTTAAGGATGATTGGCTCTTATCTGGTCCTCATATTTAAAATCAGAGTAAGGGGATTAACGTTATAATGTAGGTATGATGACTTTTTTGCAACACCCCCTAGCTCAAAATGGATCACATGACTGAACAGTGCTGAAAATTCCCTTTACAATGACACCTGGATTGTGAAAATTGGTCCAGGATTGAGAAAGTTATGTTATTTATAATATCGAGAATTACGGTAAAATATTATACATTAATTACAATAGAAGTCGTGTGACCGAAAATGGCGAATATTCACATAGTTATGCTTGTAACTTCCTCATTTTATCAGATATTTGCATGAAATTTCACCAGAAGGTAGAATTTTGTTAGTTCTTTCAAATTAAATCATGAAAATGTACTATTGTACAAATGTACCAATTGTGCCTCACTGAAATAAATAGTAATTAATAAGTGTTTATTCATATTAATAATGGAGACAGAGTTACACGGTAAACCACAATCGGGTTAAGTTTATTGCCTATTCATTTACAACCTAGGCAAACAGGCAGTAGGAGGTGTCCTAGTTTAAAAAAAACAAACCCCAGCTAGTCAATAAAATAAATAAATAAGTAATAACACGGCGAAAATTAGTTGCATCAAGACGATGACTTTTTAGAACGATGCTTGCAGTGCATCTCACATGACGTTCGCTAATCTGCCCGCCAGAAAATGTGACTACTCATTTTCCGCGATCTAGTAAAGTACTTTCTCCACCATGGATTTCGATGAAATTTGGTCAGTATCAACGTAAAAGCTTTATTTATAAGTCCACATACGTTTTACTGGTGTCCGGGGCGTTGGTGAAGCACACCGAGTGGTTAAACACGACTCAAATGTTAAAAATATTCTTCCGACCAGAAAATCGCCTCAGGGCTGAAAATTCGAAATCCCTGACGCTTGGGGGGGTTCTGCTGAACGTAGTGACAGTGGTATTCAGGAAAAACAATACTCCAACCATGAGGTGAGGAGTGGATATTGCATTGCATTACATTACAAACACCGCACAGTTTGGAACACATTATTTGACACAGAACGTTCGCTGCGAACGTTGCTTTGTCAGCGTACCTATATAATGCAGCAGCAGTACTTCACGTTCGCTCTGTAACAGTGATTTGGTGTGAAATTTGTGTAATTTACTACTACGGAAACTCCGAGATCAAGATCAAGTGAAATCCACAGTGCTTGGGGAGCAAGACTGAGGTTTGATGGTGAAGTGGAAATCAATTCTGAGATATTTTCTGAGGTATGTTTTATGTAGCCTACCGTTCCTAAAGTAAGAAGAATTATTTTTGTTCAGAGGCACATAATCTTGATGAAGTGTTATTACAGTCTTAATGCAGATCTATATTAAAGCATGTGTGAAATTGTAATGTTTAACCTTTTCATTGTGTATAACCAACTGTTTTTTGCTAGCTACTTTAGCGTTAGCGCTTCCATCAAATTTGAAGAAGGCAACGTACTTTAGCTACAGACTGTCCAGGCAGGCTGACATTAACGATAGCTACATGGTTAGCCGCCACGAGTTATATCTTGGGATAACAAGCTGGTTGACCCAAAATGTGTGTAACATATTATTCGGTATTATTCATTTGAATGTCGAAACATTTTACTGAAACTGATGTCTGATCTATATAACTGCAGGAAACTTATTTTAAAATCCCTCTAACGCAAAATGTGAAGCCTGCTACATACATAAATTGGCTTATGTGGTTGACATTCATTGCGTTTACAACTATTCCAGTTATATGCCAAAAAATACAGACGACAATGACAAATGATGAAATTAAAAATGTGTCTTGATGCAGGGCAATGGGTGACATCTGTTAGCTCCATGGAGGACATGAAGGGACTCTAGACTCTCTAGAGGAAACAGTGGCGGTGATGCCCTCCCCCCCCCCCAGCTCCCAGGAGTTTCAGAGGTAATATGATTGCATGTTCTGTTTGTTTGTTTTTTTCTATAAGGAAAAGAACATGAACTATAGATACTGGATAGATAACTATAGATATTAGATGTTCAGACTGTCAGACTTTTGAGAAACAATTTTTGTTCATCAGGCATGGTGATGCGCACATCGTGGGCTGGAGGAACTGCTATGGCGAGTTGGACCAAAGTATGACCAATTTAACAGTTTTAACAGAAGTTTTGCGCATGCATGTAGTTCACGTTAATTGAAACGTCTCGATATAACCCAGTTGAATACTGCCACGTTACCGGTTATTAAACATGTTTATAGTAAATGACCGCGGCTTTAGCCATGGAAAATGATGGGTATAAACTTTCAACAGTAACCTACATCCTTTTGAAATGCATTGTTTAACGCTGCCCGCTTTTCTTGTAGCTTTTGAAGCTGCGACCATGAACATCTCAAAGGAGCTGACGCCACCCTATGTCCGAAGAAGAAAGTCGGGAGGTCAAATGCGCTTATTGTGCTCACGCCGAAGTGGAGAAGTGCAACCCAAATGCCAAACACACTGCAGACAACCGGAGACTCACCAGGAGCTGCCAGCTCTCCTGCCGTGGAACTCGGCCAAATTACACTGAATGTTAAAGTTGTAAATGTGAAAATAAAAATAAAGACAACGTAACAAACCCGCATTGTCTGTCGTATGCCTTTTAGCCATAAAGAAAAAAATAGTCGAATGTAGTTGAATCCATAGTAGGCTAATTGTTTTAATGGCAGTCTATTGTAGGATATGTTGTAGGGTGTAACTGTAACAATAAGTCAGTTTGGCGATATTTCATATGTTTAAATTCCTAAAATAAAGTTAACAAAAGGCATGTACATAAATGCCTTTGAAATAAATTCACACCCCTGCCATATGGGTTATGGGTCTTCCTGTGTTTGACATATCCGGAGGCATATGACAACAAGAATGAGACGAATTCGGGAGCGTATCCACAGCAAATACGTAAAACATGGATCATACCCGGTGCGTATATGGCATCCAGATATGTCGCATGTCGATACAGTCCCATTCCGGACTCCAGATATGCTCAGTATATGACAATTGAGACTTACGTATCCGGAGCGTATCTATCAATATATGTCCAAATATTGGAAATATCCAGTGATATATGAGCACAAATACCTCCAGAAACAGAGCCTTTTTGCCCAGTGTTGGGAGGCTCCCTTCGCTGCCATTGGCCCTATTCAAGGTCACGCGGCGTTCTACGCGATGGACAGAGCGGGCGCCAACGGCCTCATGCAGCTCCCTCGCGTTGAGGATGCGGTCGCTGGTTGTCTAGCGCCATCTTCTGCCACCACCTGGACATCCTGGAAGCCTCCTGAGCTTCCATCTGAGCCGTGCCAGCGCACGGAGAAGCTCGTTTCAAAGGCCTTTATTTGTACAGGCCAGGCGATAAGGGCGTTAAATACCGCCTTTCTCCTCTCCTCTCTGTCTGAGGAACTGGTGGCGGACCTCTCAGCCCAGCCGTCGGACCTTACCCTCCATCAGCTGCGCAGAGCCACCGCTCTCACCTCACTGGCCATCAGGGCGGCCATTAAAGCCGACGGGCGCTCCCTTGGCTCTTTGGTCATCATCGACAGGCACCTCTGGCTCTGATCGTTCTTCCATGCCAGAGAAGGAGAAGAGACATCTAATGAACGTTCCTATCTCCGCTGATGCTCTGTTTGGCCAGGCGCTGGAACTCCAGCGCGATCGTTTAGAGAAGACGAAGTCGGCGGCTCAGGCCCTGCAACCCGTGCTTCCTAAGCGTGCCCCGCCTCAACCAGCCTCCCCAGCTGCGCCTCAGACGCGTGCTCGCGCGCTTCAACGGACGCAGCAGAAGAAAAAGGCGGACGCACCCAAAGCCGCGCCGCCGCCGGCTACTGGATCGCAACCTCCATGGCAGCGCTCTCGCTCACACGGACGCGCGGCCCCCGCCAACCAGCCAGGAACGAGGAACGGCGCAAGAGGCCACAGCGATCCTGATACGATCGCGTGTGTGCGGCAGAGCATGTCATGCGACCCCTATCCATTGACTGCTATGCCTCTGTGTGCTCCAAAAGGCACGGGTCCCCGCTCTGCAGTCCCCAGCTCGGAGCTTTCCCCCCTGCTTCGGCGGTCCTCTCTGATCTCACCCCCTCAGCAGGCGCTGAGTTTGCCTTGTTCACAAGCACCCCACACACACATTCTCGCCCCTCTGGGGCAATGTTTGACAATGAGCCCCGGCTCCGGCCGGAAGACGCTCTCTGTTCTGTCAGCGCTGTCGCGCACTGGGGCGCCGGTTCGGTCTCCACCGCGCATTCAGCTTACGCACAGCGTGCGCTATGCGCCTTGCGTGACGTCACGCCTCGACGGCGACCAGGTGGCGCCGAGGCCGTTACCGACGTCGCGGCCCCCGCGTCCTCTGTCTCACTCGCCTCCGAGCAGTGGGCGTGCGACGCGTTGGAGTCGTTTACGGTCGAGAAGCCCTCCCCAGCCTCTCTCGCCGCTTCTGTCGGCCAATTTATCGCCCAGGTACGGGCAGACCTATCTGTTCAGTCAGACTCTTCTGCCATCGGGCGGACGGGAAACTTCTCCCCCCTCTTCGAGGATGTCGCTGACGCGCGCTCCAGGTCGGCCGCCCCACGGGGCGTTGCGAGTGAGGTGCGCAGCTCACCGACCACGGACATCGCTGACGCGCGCTCAAACCTCTCACCTTTCGCATGCTCACAGGGCGTATGGTGGCGGAGTCAGTCCGCCAGGGGGATTACATGGTCACCATAGACCTTCAGGACGCCTATTTCCACATAGGCATAGTCCCAAGGCATAAGCGTTTTCTGCGCTTTGCCTTCGAGGGCAGAACTTACGACTACACAGCCCTCCCTTTCGGTCTGTCTCTAGCACCTCGGTGCAGGGTATTAGACTCTTCAATTACTTGGACGATTGGATGCTGCTGGCGGATTCTAGACAGCTCCTAACCATCACAGGTTCACACTGTATTGCGTCACCTGCACGACCTGGGCTTCTTAGTAAACTTAAGCAAGTGTATGCTCTCTCCCTCTCAGGAGGTCGAGTTCTTGGGCGTGAGGCTGAACTCACGCTCAATGAGAGCGACGCTCACTTTGAAGAGGCTACAGGACGTCAGGGCGTGTCTACGCCACTTCAGACTAGGTGCCTGCGTTTCGACAAGACTGTGTCTCAGACTGACAGGCCTCCTGTGCGCCGCGGGTGGTGCTGTTCCACTCGGCCTTCTCCACTTATGCCCGCTGTGCTTGCCTTAGCGGAACTGGGTTTGTCCTCCAGGTCGAACCACGCCCGTCGGATCTTTGTATCCAGACGCATGTGGCTAGCCCTCGCGCATCGGCGCAGGCCGACGTCCTTCACCAGAGGCGGCGTGATTGGTGCTGTAACCAGACGCATGACGGTGACCACCGACACGTCCAAAAGCGGCTGGGGTGCCGTCTGCTACGGTCGCCCCGCTTTGTCAGTCAGTCCCGATTGTCTTGAGTTCATGCAAGATGGCGCGCGGGTAACGCTGCGACCGAATCCCTTTTCTCGCCCTAAAGTGCTGTCTACTGACCCTCCTTCGAGGGTCATCGAGCTCTCAGCCCTACCTGAGACGGGAGGTTCTGTGCCCGTCACTCTGTGCCCGGTCAGAGCGCTTCATGCCTATTTGACGCGTACGCAGAGCATCAGGAAGACGAACCAGCTGTTCGTCTGCCACGGCGAGCGTGCCAAGGGTCAGGCCTTGTCTACCCATCGCATGTCTATCGGTTTATGTTTTCGGATCACAGCAACGGTTCAAATTTATTCCTACACGGTGCATAGTGCGAATTTTGTATTTTACAAGAGGTAAACGTGAATTCGCTACTGACCAGAAATAAAACCTGGTCAGGAATCATTCGCGCATTGTTCAAAAGCTATTTTACGGGCGCTTAGTGCTTTGTGCAGGCACAAGCTGCTTCTTTCATCAGCAGGAGCAAGCAGCTGCCCAGTCTTTGAAATATAAAATTCAAATGTACATCACATACATTCCACCATGGTTATTAATTACAGGCGCTCTAAGCGATGGTGTTTGATGTCACTTCTTGTTGACGTTCGAAGTATTGTCAAACAAAACGGAGGATAGCTCCCTCCTCCCCCTCCCTCCCATGCTTCCTGAAAGACTCATGAACGTGCAACCCCCACCCAACCCCTCCTCCAAATCCTTCTTGTCGTTTATTGGCTGGAACAATGTTTGTTATGTTTCGTTTCGTTTGTTATGCTAGGTTTGCCCACTGTGTTTTTTAGCCGTTTGTGGAGCCTGGGCTGTCTTCAGAGACCGCGTTTTTTTACAGTGTGTTCAGGGGACAGGCGGCTAGCAGGTTGTGAGGAGATGTTTGCTGTATGTAACAACAAATGTTTTAGTCCTAAAAACATGTCACATCGCTTAGAGCACCTTTAAAATATTATTTGCATAATATCTGACACATAGGGATGTAAATACACCTTTCAAGCGAGATTGTCAAGAAACAAGACTGTACATATTAGGCTACACCACCAGATCATTGTTAAAGTTAACATTTTGGTTATATGGACTGTAAATCTCCCGTGACTTCACCTCGCGCACATTTCCTTCACATGAAAACATTTCGCCACGTATAATCCGCCATCATAATACATAACACGCCATGGAACATGGAATGCGCCGTGCGCCGGACTTTTAAAGGGAATGAGAGTATGAACTCTTATTGGTTAGTAACATGCTACGCCCCAAACACACCCATGACTAATTTACTCATTTAAGACAACCCATTTGAACTATGCACCAGGCGCGATGTCCACTTTTCCTACAGGCAACATAGCGCTCTGCACTGGCTACTCCCCCAAAGAGAACTGCGTTTTAGACTTCAGACTATGCGCGATTGAACTTGAAAATCAGGCTCATTATGTGTTTATATGATACCTGTTTGATGTGTGTTTCTGAGATATAGAGGTGATTATGACTTATTATGACTTATTATGTAACATATGTAGACACATACACAAAAACACGCAAGCATACACACACAGTTACACACATGAATGCGCACACACACTCTCTCTCTCTCCCACAAACATAAATTTTTGTTTAAATATCTATTTTGAATGTTTAAATTAAGTGTTTAAATGTTTGTGTGTCCCTGTGGCGTCTGTTTGTTACGTATGTCTTGTCCCATGTTCCCACTCATGGTCTGCACCTTGCTGTGGTGAGTGGGCTTCCAACTAAGCCAGGCCAAATGTCATAGACGATTTAGACAAATGCAAAGGGCGCCATTCATCCAGGGGCCACCACAAATGGAGGAAGAAAAAAAGAGCAAACATTCCACTATTATTAAAACTAGTTAATATTAATGTGCCTTATAATGAAAAGAACAATCTCACATGATTTTTTCTGCTTAGTATTAGTAAGCTAATAATAACTACATTATTTTCCTGACAGAAACCGCGGGGTGGGCTTTGCTTAACTGTGCCACCGCTTTGTGAATTTAGCTTAGTGTTAATTAGCATATAATATACAGTATGCTAATTAACATGCTAAAAATGTTAACTATCCTAACAATGTTAACAATTCTTATGAGGCTAACAGTGGGACTCAGTGGACTTAGCTGATGATAATTAGTATATATGCTAATAATGCCAAAATGTAAACTAAGCTAACAAAACTATCCCAACATTGGTACTCAGTGGACTGGAGCTGATATTAATTAGCATATATGAAAACTATGTTAACATGCTAACAATGCTAACCATGCTAATTGTGCTACTAATTATGGTAACTTACTGAAAATATCACTATAGTACAAAAGCATGAAATTGACATAAAGGAGAAGAAAATATCACATGGATACATGGGTTTGAAGCAAGGAAAGCACAAAGACTACCAAGTGGAAGGCAACCAAGGTTTAAACTGACCTTTTTTCAAAGCTTCATTTGTCAGGATAAAATTGGATAAGAGACAAGCAGGAACAAACAGAACTGGAAGGCTTACATAGGGTCTGTGTATATGATACAAACCCAACCTTGGTCATGAGTGAGCTCATTCGGAGTAGACTTTATGAACATTGTCTGAACAAAGCCAATAAACTACTTAATTGCCTACAAGTAATGATAAGGGGCCTATTATGTGACAGTTTTAAAATATCAGAGCAAAAACAGACCACTTCAAACAGACAGATCTCACCACCTTCCATGTAATCAAGATTGACTGATATGTTAACTTAGAATTCGGAAAAAGGACACGGATTCTAAAACAAGTATGTAACATGTGCTGCCCCTACAGGCCATTGGGAAGGGAAGGGAAGTTTTAAGGGAAAAATGATACAATAGTGCCCCAAGGGGCTGCTGGCCCCATTACAGCTTAAAGTATGTACATTTGCTGTCCACCAATAAAACGGTTTGTAAATGTAAGCAATTCTGATTGGCTAATTAAACAATTATCCAAATGAGCATTGGGAGGTATTAGAATGTGGAGTAAACGGTATGAAACGGGGTCCCTAATCATTAGGGCCCTTCAGACTGCCCGAGCGTCTCCAGGGAACAAGATAAGCGGCAACAAGGGTATGACTTCCTTGCCTTCTACTTGGTAATCGCACAGCACAGTACTGTAATTTTGATGGTACATTGATTGCTTGTTATATGCATTAATGTTTTGGTTTTGTTTAGGGGACGTTAAGCGTAAGTGCTGTTGGATGTTGGTTCAAGGTATTTTAGTCTTTTGATGGTGCATTGATTGCTTGTTATATGCATTAATGTTTTGGTTTTGTTTAGGGGATGTTAAGCATAAGTGCTGTTAAGTGTTGGTTATGCTGTGCATTATCATTGTGAATAAAGGAATCAATTGTCAACTGCAGCCTCTGCTCTCCAGAGTGGTATTTTTCACCACAATAAAATCCCTGACAGTTATCGAAGTGTTACTGTAACCCGTGTGAAATTTCAGAAATATAAAAATGGTTACTACACTGTTTGCATCTGCAGTTTCCCTGTGATCCCCTCTGATCTGTTCACATCTGGCAGCGAAGATGTATCTGTATATATGTGCATGTGTATGTACATATGGTTGTTACGACAGTGGTGTTATAGATACGGCATCTCTGCCTTTATAAGTAGTGCATCTAGAACGTACAAGTGAGTTGTACAAGACAAACCGCAGCAAGTAGCCCATAGCTCGCTGTGCAGCATTTAATATCTGTCCCACTGTATTTGTTTATTCATACTTTGAACATCTTCCTGCCAGGTATGCTGTTAAAATGTCCCTTTCTCTTTTCCTTACTTTTTAGCTTTATCAAATTAATGTAAATTAATGCCATAGTTGTTAACCGTTTATACAGCCAATGCTAATTCAATGCTAGTGGATTGTTAGCCATGAAAACTTTTCCGGCAGACTGACGCAGTAGGTATAACGGCTGAATATAAGACGCGTGCGACACCCTGAGTTCAAACTACGCTACAACATTCTTTAATATAATTCATATTAAATAGCTCAATAGTAACCATTTCATAGGGGTTAATATTGTCATAGTTAAGAATATATTTTTGAATGAAAGAAGAGCCAGCATGTAAAATGCAAGTTACAAAATAACATTATTACATACTGTATTGCTCTGCAAAGCTTCATTTTCTAAGTGACCATGACGCGACGTCACAGCAACATCTTTTGTTTACGTTATGGCAACGTTGAACATCAACCAAACAGCCACGTCGCGGTAAAGTATTTTCTGATACCAAATAGCAACATTGTCAGATTACCATTGTGCGACGTCGCGGCAACATCATTAAGGCTACGAAATGGCAACTTTTCTAAGTGACCATATCGCGACGTCGCAGCAATGTCTTTTGTTTGCATTATGGCAACATCCTGTCAGCGACGTTGCGGCAACGTTGTATATAAGTGGCCAATAAGTAACGTCGCCATGACCAAATGGCAACTTTTTGGCGACGTTGCAGCAACGTGATGTGTTAGCTGGGAACGTTCATACTGTTATGAGTTGATGGACCACCAAAACATATTTTAAGGTTTTAAAAACTCTTTGGTGTTGCTTTAAATGTCATTCCAACACAGTCTATGAACACAATGCAAGATTTAATCAATCTGTCTTTATTACCCAGCGTCTAAGTTAAGATTAAGATTAAGATTAAGTTAAGATTTAACTTAAGATTTTAAGTTAAGATTTTGCTTTCTCACCACCAGGCATTGTTGTTCTATTTGACCAAAAATTTAACTAGCCAGGCGCCTGGACCCGAGGCAGCCAAAGTTTGCCATAACATTAGCAACTATCCGGTTAAGTTACCTACAGTAGTTAGCTACGCTGTAGTTGAAGCTGATGTGATGTTAGCAAGCAGGACAATTTGGACTCAGAGCTTAATCTTGTACAAATTCTATCAAATTTGTAAATACTACGTTTGTTAATGTAGACATTGTTCATTCACTTACCAGTTTGTTCGTTCGTTCGTCACCGACCACCAACTCAGTAAAGAGGACAATCCTTCGTCAGGAAAGGCAACCAGAAACTGCTGACAGGTGTACGTTAGAGCACGAAGGGGTGGGGGGATACGTTTCTCTTCAAAGCTCAGCTAAATTAAAACTTTAAATTAAACATGTTTTTTTTGTTGTTTAGGATTTGGGGGCGGTCACATGAAACATTCATATTGGCATAACAATTTTAACATTTGGCGTCAAAGAAAGAACTATTATCTCTCACTGCATGGTTACTGGTTGTGTTGCGTCTACCAGAACCCCAATCAAAGCAAAAAACAAAAAAAATAGCCTATATATGTAGCGAAAATGTATGTCTACATAGCCTAATGGAAAGGGTGTTTAAATAACGTCAAACCAACGTCAAAACACATTTCAGTGATTTTCTTTACTACCACAACGCTGCAAAGTCAATAGGTCTCTTTCCAAACAAAGACACATTGACAATAGCAATGTTGTGTATGGCAGAGAGAGGGAGAAAAAACATGCTATACCTTGCAGGAATCAAACCTGTTTGTCTCAGGGATAGCCTTCACAGGCGGAGGTCTTAACCACTACACCACACAGACTTTACAACTGCATCTGACATCTAACATTAATACGAGTAGCATATGAATACGAAAAGTAAAAAAAAAAAGTTTTTTGCTGAAATAACATTTAAGTTTGTTAGTAAATTATACCCCCCTGCCTCCTTCAAAAAAGATCAGCCTATGTGAAACAGTAAAATGCAGTTAACTTAGAGCAATCTTTGTCACAAAGGTGGTCTGTGCTGGACTGTTTTGGTCAGCGATTGGGTGCAAAGACTTCAAATTAATTTGCTGCCAAAAAAGAGGGATGGACATTATTATCATAATGAAAAAGCGCTGTGAAAAACGCGCGTGGTGATGCCCAAGACGCGCGTAATAAACGTGCTGGTGATGTCCAAGACGCGCTTAATAAATGCGCGTTGTGGTAAGACATCACTGCGCGCGTTTTTTGCGCGCGTTTTGTGCATCACCACGCGTTTTTTGCGCCGCTGCCTGTTAGTGCGGCGAAATAACCGACAAAACGCCGTTTTATACGGGGAATTTATATCGAAACGTGCAAAAATATATCCGAATTCTGGCATTGTTGGCTTGCCATAGGCATCTTCAGAGGAGAATACGCGCAGTAGGCTACCAAAGGGCGCAAATTAAGTCGCGCCCTTTGGTTAAGTTTTAAGTTTTAAGTTTTTCTACCTTTTACAGCTTTGAGAAGCAAGTAAGTGTAGCCTACTACCACTTTAAATTTTCAGATGGGAGGCAACAAGGAAAAGTTGGGCGGTGTCAGCATCAACATTGAATGAGTTTTTCTGTCCCTTTGAGACACTACCAGCTGTATGTGACATATTTTACAGACACTAAGCGAGAACGTGTTTAACAATCAGCCGTGGTAGGCTACCTGACCGCTGTACGAGTCCATCGATATCACATCGTCAGATCCATTATTCAACAGACTAGTTATTGTTTCATTTCATCTCTTTTTTATTCTATTAGGAAATTTGTTATAAAGCGAGATAGGATATTATTTTTTGTTATGGACTCCATTTTGGACAATTTCACATCGGACAAACTTTTCCCCAATTCCAACCTGTTGGATCTAGAGGATTTGAATGAAACAGATTTCCTTAGCAATGTGGTAGGCTATGGTTTATTGTATTTTGATTTAACATTGCAAAACGTGGTAAAATCGCTGTCCCTATGTGTGCGAATGTGATTATTGCCCTCAGATGTTGCTTAGATGTGGCCCACAAATTTGACCTGCTACCTACCTGCCTCGCGTAGCCAATGGAGCTATAGATCTACTGCTGGATTAATGCATAAATTAATTATGCATTAGGCGTTTGAAAACTATGCAAAAACAAAATTTTGCAAATAATGTAATTGTTTCGTTGATTCAAACCCTCTAGAGCTCACATGTGCATATATTCTATCATACTCCGTGTTTAGCAACTCTCCACACTTTCTACATTAGCCTACAACACAATTAGGCTAATTCTGTGGGTGTTACCAACGTTATTCGCTATTGCACACCTCCCGGATCCGGATTCAGGATGAAGTCTAAAAAGTTTCAAAAACATTTCACCGTATAGCAGCTCTATGTGCAAGTAAAACTTATCATGCCCTTTTCATCTATAACTTTATCAAATAATTCGCCTAAATTTAAAATAATTAATAGCTTACTTTATACTCTGGGTGTTTATTTAGCTTGATTAGGCTACTGTAGTCCAGTTAAATATTGGAAAAATAGATTTAGTCTAGACAGGGCTATTGGGAGCTAGTGAATTTCATTGGATCTATACATTAGGCAAAATAATGTTTCAGGGTGAGTCATGGTCCCTACAAAGAGTTTCTGACAGTTTATTCTCCATTGCACCTATTTCTCTCAAGTTCACACAGTATCTAACGTTATTGTAGATAGCTTTAGTGTGTGGAGTGAAAGAGAAATGTTGGGTAGAGGCATACCATATCTAGACTAGATAAGTGTGAATTGGGGTCTGTCTGAGCCCAACTGTATATTCATCATACCTAACAATGTACTAATTGACATCTATTCTGTTTATGCCGTTTTGAAAAAAATCATCAAGAGTTCATCAAGAGGTAAAGAGAGAGAGAGAGAGTTAAATTGGTGTAATAATGTGACAGTGTTTGCATTGTGTGACATTAGTGTTTGCTAACAGCAGGTTGCCTCTGGCTTTAAGGTTCTCTTGCAGCTGGGAGCATAGCTACATTGCTGATGGGCCTGTGCTTAAAACAACAGAATGGTGGCCTAATGGTGTAAAGTTAGGCTCATGTTGGAAAGCAGCCAGCAAAGCAGTCCTTAGTACGTTATTGATGCAATGTATAAATTAATACCTAAATGAACCGCAAATCCTGTTTAGCCTTCATCATTAGAACAGTACAGCACATAATTATGTTTATATGCCAAATCATATTACAAATTACAAACAAATTGTTTGAATATGCAAATTACAGATTAAGCATGATCCCTAAAGTATGTGCAGCATTCTTTTCTTTTCAGTGAAGGTGTTGAGCTCACAGTTGAAGGTCACACATGTATATGCTTGTCACCCACAACAAAATGGCTTTTGGCCACATTGGCTGTTGTGGGCACAAGCAGGTACTGTACATTTATGTGACTTCACTCTCTAAGCAAAAAAAAAAAAAAAATGCAGGATATCCTTTTTTGAATTGCCTAGCTTGATTACTCTTATTTTCTTACTTGATAGAACAATTGAGATGTATTGAGATTGAATGTTGGTCCAAGAGATGCTACAGAGCTAGAAGAGGTTTAGGAACTTGAGCATATGCATTGCCTATGTTCTGCTCTATAGTACCTCCTTAATATCCTCAAAAATGGTTCCATTTAATATTTGAGCCGACACAAATTGTTTAAATTGTTTTCAACAAGTATTTGTCAGCTCTTTATTGTTACAAAGTGTCCAAGCAGAGGATATTTCTTTCTTTTTAGAATCAGAATTAAAATATGGTTTTGTCGGCCAAGTAGGCCTATACTTGCGTATACAAGGAATGTATTTTTGGTAGATAAAACAGCAAGGACATCCTTTAGGATACATTCAGAGCAAGAAGTACTATAGACACATTATGGGCATCAAGACAAAAGACAATATACATAAAGCACCTATCAACATTATATACAAGGAATGTACTACATCATTTTAAACTTCATATCTGTTTTCATTGCACAAAAGTGCTGGAAAAGCAGCCTCAGTAACACACGAAAGCCCGTCACTAGTGATTGTGGTTAGCCAACCTTTGTAGCAGGCTAAAGAAAGCATCTGAGCTGAAATTAAGAAAACCAGGCAGCTCCACCCATGGGCAGTGGGGGATGGGTGCTTACCACAATACTGTGGGGAGACTGCAAACCCTAAATGTGTGTTTGGGGGGGGACAAGTTTGAAGGGAAGCGACAGGACACAGGACTGTACCCTCATGACCACAAGGCATTCATAGATTAGCTTCTGGTTAAAGGGAAAGGGATGGATTTGCCTTCTTTTCTTTGTAGTCAGTTTGTAATTACACAGTATATTGCTGTGCCTCTTTGTTGATTTTAGAGGAATTTAGGGGCACAGATGTGGTTGTGTGTGCAAGGGCAGCAGCAGAAAGTTCAGTAATAGTGTGTTCTATGTGCACCTATAGAGGTGTTTCCTATGGACACTTCATTATGAATGTTACTTAATCAATGAACTGTGTCCAGGACTGCCGGACATGCTGCCGGGTCTGATATGTGAGGTGCTACGCAATGTGACATAATTGTGTGTATGGGAGTATTTGGAGACAGGTGTAAATAATAAAGTACAGGACATGTTTATTAGTAAGTTGTATGTTTCTGTTCTTTGCACTGGACTCATAGAATTCACCTGACTGTTGTTAAAGGAATCTTAATCATTGTTTATCTCCCTGCATACAGATTTCCAGATTTTCCTACTAATTGTCAAACAAATTAATTCAGTCCTCAGGTTCTTTTTATTTTGTAGGCCAAACTTGCACTGTAAATCACTGTTGCATATTAGCATCCTAGCACTGAAGTAGTCCTGTGTTAAGGTTTTCAGGGTTCTCGACACCCATTTGTGTTTTTTGTGGTGCACCAAAGCTGTATTTGTAGCCATACTGGCCTGCTCCATACTAACCTTGCACTCCTGCTCCTCTGCTCCAGCAGGCGGATCATTTGCATGCTCTGTGCTGATTGGCTGGATTGTTTGAATCAGCAAAAGAAATGCAGGGAGACATCTGGGTATGACAAAGGCAGAGGTGTCAGAAAGACATCACAGCAAATTCATGACAGCATAGTCATGAATTTAAATGCAGCAAAATGTACATAGCAAGCCAAACTCCACCTACCTTAATGGCATGTCTGCTCCCACATTATCCTCATGTTAAACACATATAAAAAAATAATTATGTTTTATTATTACACTGATTCATACACAGTCTTTGTAGCACTATGTTTGTCTGGGAAATTGTACTGATGCTCATGCAGGACACTAGATGATACAGTCTCAGTTAACCCATTGAAGACCTTTCTGAGAAGATATCTGAATGCAGTCTGGTTACTTCTACGAGTTCTTCATAGCAGCATAAGAGTAAATTGCAAGGGCAGATCAGGAAGCAAGACACCAAATAATTTGGGTATAGACAACAAATTTGTAGCACAGTAGCATTTAGGTCTACTACATATTTGTTCCAACAGGCAGAAAGGGGTTTTCAGGCCCTTCTTGACATACTTTGGTGCTAGTGTAAAAGAACTGGTACACCACCAAAAATGAATGACTATTTTTACCCTGATGGTAATATGACCTAGATTCAGAGTATGTCTTTCTGAGGCCATCTGAAGGCCATCCCAGTGACACTGAGTAAAAGGGCCCTCTGTCAAGCTGAAATTCCACAGCTCTATCTCTGGGATTTTGAAGAGGCCTGATGTGAAATTTCAGAGGTCTTGCATCAGCAGTCTTGCATCACCACTCAGTAGTACAGAAAGGACCACTTAAAAGGATAGGGCCTTCTCACTTTCACTAGTAAGCAGTTTAGGCTTTTTTTCTTCAATTGAAAAAAGAAGAAAGGCAAAACTCTTATACCTTTTTAACTCTTTTAGACAAAAATGTAAGCAAATACTTGTCTCAAAAAAAATAATTTGCCGTTTGTAAATAGTTTATAAGACTTACAAGACTAACTGCATGTGAACGAGATCCCAAAAAGGACTTGAATGTTTTTTATACCAATAGTGGTTATTTATATTACCAATGCAATGTAACAGAAGTAAACATTCAAGTATATATGTTGTTGTTTTTTATTAGTCCTAAAAACATTTGCCATTAAACCACAATTAGGTTGGAAGTTAATCAAAGTTAATCGCCTAAATAAAAATGTTTGAACCAATGCAGTTACCTTATCAGAAATGATGTACCAAAGTCAAGCAACTCTGAGACACCGCAGTGAACATCTACCATAAAAAAACATTCTATCTTTTATGTAGCAGTGCAATTAACATATATTAAGTAAGTTTCTCTACATATACTGGACATATAGAGGAATCTAGATTTGATATGATAAATCAAAGCAATCACAGCACCAGTCAATATAAGTTACAAATAGAAATGTGTTTCTTCCTAAAACACAAGTGTGGTATGAAAGGCATGTCCGGTTGCATGTGTTTTCCTATCTAACAGGAGCAGGATCTAGGTGTTAGAGCTGTTGTGGATTCTCCATGTGCACACCACTCAACATCTCTGGGCCCGATAATGCACACGGCGCACAGTGCATGCGCAACCAGTCATTTATATTTTGTGCGAGCGCATCATACTTTTTTCCGGCAGAAATGTACGTTGTCAATATAGCAGATGGCTTTGCGCTGAGTCGGGCGTGTTACTGAAAAGAAGGGGTGTGGTGTGGCGCATAGCTCGAATTTGCTATTTAATGAGAAGTGGAGGTCATTTCGCCACTGACCAGAAAAAACCTGGTTTGTAATCATTCGCGCATTGTTCAAAGGCTATTTTACGGGCACTTAGTGCTTTGTGCAGGCACAAGCTACTTCTTTCATATGCAGGAGCAAGCAGCTGTCCAGTCCTCGAAATATAAAATTTAAATGTATATCACATACATCACACCGTGGTTATTTTATTAAAATATATAATATTTGCAAACCGTAGTTGATTGCAGTAAGCACTGAGAATTAATAAGTAGCCTAACTGACGGGCTATTTGGCCAGTGGCGGACACATAGGGATGTAAATACACCTTTCAAGTGAGATTGTCAAGAAACAAGACTGTACATATTAGGCTACACCACCAGAACATGGTTTAAGTTAATATTTTAGTTATATATACTGTAAATCTCCCGTGACTTCACCTCGCGCACATTTGGCCAAGTATAATCCGCTATCATAATACATAATACATAATATGCCATGGAACATGGAATGCGCCGTGTGCCGGACTTTTAAAGGGAATGAGAGTGTGAACTCTTATTGGTTAGTAACATGCTAGCAGCTAGCCCCAAACACACCCATGACTAATTTACTCATTTAAGACAACCCATTTGAACTATGCGCCCGGCACGATGTCCACTTTTCCTACAGGCAATATAGCGCTCTGCGCTGGCCACTCCCCCAAAGAGAACTGCGTTTTAGACTTCAGACTATGCGCGATTGAACTTGAAAATCAGGCCCATTGTGTTTCCCACATCCTACCAATTTAAACAGGATGTAAACAGCAATGGGTTTCAGAGCCCCTAAGCCACTCCCCATCTCTGCAAACACATTAGACCTTATTTATATAGGTACATATTTAAGTTGTCCTGACACTCCCTCATCAGCAAAGTTTGAGTCTACTGTATTTAATCATGTAGACTTGAGCAGTGTTTCCCACACATAGACAAATTTGTGGCGGTGCACCACAGATTCAACAACGGCCGCCACATATTGAGTTTTTTTTTTTTTTTTTTTTTTTTAACGCTAAAAAATATTTTTTTAAAATATGCATCGTATTCATTAGGCTGCATTTCCTTTCGCTGCTCTCCCTGCATTGCGGCCTAACATTGCGTGGACACTTGGAGACTTCACACATTTATCATTCTTTTTCTTCTTTTTATATTCTGTCCTTTATTAATTTAACCCCTGATGTAAAATTCAACTTTTTCTTCTTTTTATATTCTCTTTTTTAAATGTAACTTTTAATTTAATTTGTTTGATATCTTATTTTATTTTTCCTTATTTTTATCAACTATGTTTTTATTATATTTTTGTAGAGCACATTAAACTGCCTCCTTTGTGTATGAAATTCACTATATAAATAAACCTGCCTTGCCTTCCAGCCTTGACTTAGTCTCCAGTGGCCTCATCAAGTACATAAAACACAAACCAGGTGGATGGGTGTTGGGGAGGTTCTCCATTGGAATTAATGGGAGAAATGCTTGTGTGTGTGTGTGTGTGTGCATATGTTGGGGGGTGTTGAGAGGGGGTGTTTTTAGGGGAGTGGAGATGGGGGGGGTTCCATTGGACTGAATAGGAGATGGGTGGCTGTTGGGGGGTGTTGGGAGGGGGTTGGTGGCAAGTCCACTTTGCGGTTTCTGCCAAGAAAATGCAGTCTAGTTTTATTTGCATTTTCTTGGAGGAAACTTGGCAGAAACTGTGTCCATATTTCTGAAAAAGAGGGATAACGGACAAACGACAAGAGATATCAAAAAGATGGATGTAAGCCCTAGAATTAGTCGCAGAGCCAAATCTTTTTGCAGATGAACAATAGTGGCCTTGGCTCATAGTGCCAAGTCCACAATTAAAAAGAGTCCCTGTTCCATTTAGAGACTTTAAAACAAGCAATAGTGCTTTAAAGTAAATTCTATAGCTTACTGGGAGCCAGTAAATATACCTTAGTATAGTATAGTATAGTAATGTGCTTTTTTTTGTTGTTTTTGTTTGTGTTAGACCTCGGCATTTTAATCAGATGAAGCTTTTTGATAGTCCTTTTTGACAAAGCTGTTAAAAGTAGTCAGCCCTACTGGAAATAAAGGCATGAATTAATTTTCCATGCAGAAATACAGTATACATCTGCCAATTTTATACTATTTGGGCAATAACACTTTCTTGGGGGGGGGGGGGGGTCTTTATGTGATCTTCAGAACTTCTCAGAACAAATGGAGGACTTCTCAAATGACCTCTTCACTAGTTTCTTTGATGAGCACCTACTGGCCGAGCGAAACCCTCTGCTGGACATGGAGTTGGAACCGCCCAATCCTGCCATCCAGGCTGAGCACAGTTACTCTCTAAGTGGAGACTCAGCACCTCAGAGTCCATCCATGTCAATCAAAATGGATGAGGAAGCAGGTATGAACTAATGTGATCCACATTACAACTTTATAATTAACCTACAACATGGTGAAAAACAGGAAGCTCTGTACCTGGCCTGTGCACATGTTCTGTACCTGACATTCTCATTCACGCCAAGGATACATAAATATATATATATATTAATACATACGCTTTCTACAAAATGTATTTTCTTATATTGTCTAATAGATAACGGTTCGCTCTTCCCTATATCATGTACATTTAGTAAAATCCATTTCCAAGCCCCATCTCCTTCAGTTCCTGTGCAGTGCAGAAATCCCATTCTTCTTTTTATTTATTTTTTATTTACATTTTATTCCTTTTTATATACACATACACATAAATGCTTCTGTCACCTGGCATTAATTAGATAAACAAAAAAAAAAACAACGTACAGGACAGGACACTGAAAGAGAACAAACAGCATGCATGCGACAGGACATTAAAAGACTACAAACAACATACATCAGACAAAATATCAAACAAAACCAAACAGTAAATCCAGACAATGGTTGTTTAAGTACATAACTAAAAATAAATAAATAAGGGACATTAATAAAGGAACCCCATCCTAGCAGCCATTCATCTTCCAGTGTAAAATGCCTCTTTTTCCATTATTATAAGTTCTTTATATATTCCAGTATTGGATGCCATATAGCTTGGAAATTTTGCCGTCTTAAGAGTTGTTTACTTGTGACTTCTTCCAGAGGCAGAAATTCAATTATAAACTCTACTCACTGACTTATTGGGTACAGAAGGAAGTCTGGTGTCAACATCTGCCAAACAGATATAACATTGGTGAAATCCCATTCTTCTGAGCATGCTCCTAGCTCTGAAAGCCCCAGGAGGAAGTCAGCCAACGTACACATTTACTAGCTGTCTTAGTTACTCGCTATATCTTTTTCTCTCTCCCTCTCTCTTTTCTCAATCTTTCTTTTGCTCTCTCTGTCTCACACACATGTGCTTGAGGCCAAGATAAAAATCAGCAATAAAATGAAAATAGAGATCTGGTAACCATGTCAAAATAATCTTGTGGCTGTGCTGGTCGGTTGAGCGTGGAGTGCTGGCCCTTTTTGACCTGTTGCATCATCCTGCATTTTGACAAAAGCACAACGCTGATTCTAGTTAGGTTAAGACATTACAGACATGATTCTCCACACCACCCTCTTCCTCCAAGGGTTCCCCAAAGGTTCCCCTGCTCCACTGCAGACAAATCAGACTAGCTCCAACATGCATCCTAACTAATGAGCTACTCTCCCAGAAGGCTTAACCAGGGTTCACTAACTTTAACAACTGCATCGCTAGTTAAAGAGTAAAAACCTCAAAGACAAATAGACATAGCTATACATTTTTAACCAATATACTGTGTGCTCCCTGAGGTACTATAAGCACTTTTCTTTAACTGTTGATCTGCTATAGTTTTCCTGTTTTTTATCCTGTTATCCAGCTCTTTGATCATTTTGATCATCACAAAACTCATGAATAGAGAGAGGTGTATGGAGGATTACACCATGCTGGAAATCTCTGGCAGGGGGTCTTTTGTGTTTTAATTTAAGCATAATTTAACAGTAAACATATTTTTTTTCAGTTAATTAAGTATTTCGAAATACTGTGGCCAAAAGTAGTTTTGAAGTTGTGAAGTGCCTGTTCAAGAATTGGTAATTCTGATTTACCCATAAAATGTTTCTATGCTGGGGAAAATTTGGAAATGTTTTTGAGAAGTGAATGCAAGTCAGTATAGATCAATTGAGTAATGGACTGCAAATTAAAACATCTTTCTAAATATTATTAAATCATAATTCATTTAATAATATATGACAACAAAATTAAAATCATAATAATATGGTTGCCAATAAGGCCTAATACACTAAATGTGAAAAGCAAAAAATAGCACAGTTGGCTATTCAGAGTGAAAAGTAAGAATTAAAATGCCGCAGATGGAAATTAATGAATGAATGTCCTTTATTGTCATTGTCACAGGTACAATGAAATGAGAGATGTCTCTGGTCAGTGCATCATCACATAAAATAATAGAATTAAATAAATAAATATAGAATAAAATAAATAAAGAGATACACCTAAGGGTGCCCTGACCTTTAAAAGTTTGAGAACCACTGTGCTAGGGGTTATAAAATGATGATGGTGATAGCTGTAGATATAGTGATTCAGGATGTAGGAGCCTATGTCGAGGAAGAGGAAAAGGGCTTGTGACAGTGAAAGGAATCATTCATGAGTGAGCCTTGGGTGAACATTCTCTGACTGGTGACAGCTTAAAGAACAAGAAGGCTGCAAGACTGACATGGATCTTGAGTTCCTGTTGTTGTGATTGTAAGTACCACTGCAATTGCTTGTGAAAGTGTGTGTTTGACTATTTTATTATTAGTTTTGACTATATTATGAATGTGGTCTGTTGCTGGATGCCTAGTGTGGATGTTCGGTTAGCTAGCTAGATTGCTAAACCTTGTTTAGCTAGATAACTGCGTTTCCATCGCTTGCTATGTGGCAATCTTGCTTCGCAATTGAAGTTGAGTCCATGTGTGTTTATTTACTTGACTAAACAGTCCATTGTTTGGCACAGATTTGGTCTGCAGTTAATTTTACATTGAGCTAATGTCTATGTTGATTAGCATTTAATACATCATGAGCACTCTTGGGCAAACGGGTGCCAGGAGCACACGTAACTAGACGGCCACTAGACGGTCTAAAATCACCAAAGATATTGTAATGTCAGGAAATAAGTGATGAAATGGACTCTCTATAGAAATCTCTGTATTTGGTAACAGGTCCAGCTGCTCACCAGGCACTGGCTGGCTGTGCCCGACAAGCGATGGTGGAACCAGGTCAAGAAGTTCCTAAATTTCAGGTAATGATCTGTAGCCATTCATGGCAGTTATTCCCAGGGGCGTAGCTAGAAATTTTGGGCCCCCTTAAAGAAAATCTTTTTGGGTCCCATGCTTCCCCCAAACCGTACCAACACATGCGCACTACTAATGGAGTTTCCTATTAGCCTATTATTAGTTTAGTATGTAATTAAAGGGATAGTTTGGTTTTTAACACATTGAGCCCCTTTCACAGGTTGTCTAAAATGCAGTAAAGTGGTTGACATCGAAATTTTGACGATTGCTTCTGTCTCGGCCATGTTTAGGAAATGTAGAATCGCCTCTGCCTGCCTTCAAAATGGCTCGCAATGGGCATGTGTTGTTTCTATCCTTAAAACACTGGTTTTAAAAAAGTGCTACTCACCAAGTGGTTAGTGGTGCTCGATAGCGAAATAAAACTTCCGTCATGTTTTATTTGGCACTTTGTTTATATGAAGGAGCAAATAGATCACTATGGGATTTACAAAATGGCAAATAAAACATGACAGAAACTGTATTTTGTTACAATACTTGGGTTGGAACATCAGCAAACGCCACTAATCACTCCATGAGTAGCACTTTTTAAAAACCAGTGTTTAAAGGATAGAAACTACAAATGCCCATTGCTAGCCATTTTAAAGGCCGGCAGAGGCGATTCTATATTTCCCAAACAGCTGAGACAGGAGCAATCATCAAGATTTTGGTGTCAACCACTTTATTTCATTTTAGAAATCCTGTGAAAGGGGCTCAATGTATTAAAAACCGAACTATCCCTTTAATTATTGATCACAACAGTTTGGTTTTGTTTGTAAAGGCTCCCTGACCTTTCAGAAAGACACTACAAAATATCTATATACCACATGATGAATAGCCAACTGGTTCATAGGACTGGACTAAATGCTTGGATGAGATAGCCAGGGCATAGATAACCTACAGGCTAAACAAAATAACATTTATAGCCTATTACATAAACAAACCTTAAAGGCCCACTATGCAACATTTTTCATTTAATTAATCTGTTTCATACTGTTTATGATGCTAAAGTTAGTCATTACATGGAGAACGAACGGTGTAGAATGCGCCACCGTGGCCAATAGCGGTAGATACAGCACTTGCAATGTTCAGCAGCGCGGCCCGCCTCCAATAGAATGCAGTGCAATGCAATGCAATACAGCGGTCTTTAGAGGGAGCTCGTGAGAGAGAAAAACAGAATGTTGCTTAGCCCCGGTTTAACGTCGGTAATTTCAACACCTATTGACCAATAACTCTTAACACTTTAACTCTTTAACACTGCCACACCAATTTCGGAAGCTTCGTCCCAGACGGTCAGCAATTTACATAATTGTTGGCGATTTTTGTACAGCCACAGCGTAGCCTATTCTGTGTTATATAGACACATGGGCTTGTTTGAAAAGTGAGAGTCTAAGCTCTCAGTAGGTGAAACCGTTTATTTCTACATGCCTCTGTTCCTGAGATATGGCCTATAAGTTAAACAGCGGCTACAGTAGTTTTCATCATGTAACTTTACGTTGTTGGCAGTCAAAGTGTTGATATTTTATCTGGAGACTGTGAATAATCTTTTAGGCTACGTGCTCACCTTCTTCCAAATCCGGTGTTGGGCTTGGGGGGGTTTCTGGTGCTGCACGATCTGTGCAAAATAACGCATGCCTATACTTATTTAGGGTTATTAACCTAACTGGTCTGTATCAGGAGTTGCAAGTCTGCCTGCACCCGGACTACACTACAAACTTATAACCTTTAAATGTGGACAAAGAAGTTTACACCCTCATTTTCAGGTCTATGATATGTTATTCTTATGAATGACAGGAGAAACGAACTTCTAGGCAAGATAACAAACTTTTGGCTATGAATCCAGTGTGTAAATGACTGACTGACTAAATATACCTTTCTTTGAGAAAAAGTGGGTAACCAACTGTCTGCCCTTCTTCTCTCTCTCCTCTCGCTCTTTCCTCTCTGATGCCACTGACATCTAGCGGAAATTTTTTCACTAGACTGACGTAAACTGGGCCGTACCAAGTGGTGGAAGGAGTTGGGGTGGGACTGTGGGAGGCCACTTGGTGAATACACTTGTTGGTGCCTTCCTCAGCTACCTTAGCAGGTAGCTGTAGCTTTAGGCAGATGGGGCAGGGTAGATGTCTTCAGGTGGTGTCTGACCTTCACTGGGTGGGCCCGCAGTGAGTGGCCAGCTCACTGCCCATCTGCCACTGGCTTCCAGTTTTCCTCCTCCCTTTTGCTCCAGATCCAGCATGAGGCACGTTCTGCCTCCTCCCCCATCCGGCGAGCCGCTTGTTTTTTGCTCTGCTCGTCCATCCCTATGGCAGACAGGAAGCTCTATGTAGACTTTGCTGGGAAGCCCCTACACCCTACCTCTACAGGGAAAACCCATGCCTGCCAGCCCCTGTCTCGGCATTCTTGGGCCAGAGGTTGGTATTTTGCAGCCTTCCTTTCGCGGGCTTCCTCGCAGTCCTCTTCCCACGGCACGGTCAGCTCGACCAGGATGATCTTCTGCACTATGTCAGGGTAGAGGGATGTTTGCACCACCTCGGGAAACTGCAACCTCCTCCCTAGATCCACCCTCATCTCCCAGGAGCTAGCGGCCTGAAGTATACTGGGTCTTTTCCCTTTGGTGGTCTGTACAGGCCTGGCTCCTTCCTTAAGGAAGGTGATCGCTCTTCCTGCAGTTGTATGGGCTGGTCTTTTCTTTCAAATATTGTTACAAACTAAACAGCAATTCAAATCCTCATTACATTTTGTTAATAAATTGGATAAAAAAATTCAATAAAGATCAAATGAATAACTTTGTGAATATTTTTACTCCCCCCCCCCCCCTTAGCTACGCCCCTGGTTATTCCCACTATTTCTACTTTGTAATTAGGGTGTGTTTTGTCATTAAATACTAGTCTTGTCACCTATGTATGTTCCCGCCTCACAGGACCACATCTGACCTGTCATTCCAAAACCACAGGCTGATGTACTCCT
>JAGFZM010000291.1:228208-244275 GCA_017657215.1 Limnothrissa miodon | reverse complement strand
TTAATTGGCCCTCCCTCCTAGATTCAAATGTTTTAATTGGCCCTCCCCTCGACAAAGATGAAAATCACTTGACCCTCCACAATTTTCCTCCGGTGGCATCTTCCATAAATACTGAACGGTCCCTAACAAGGAAAAATGATGATAGGGAATTTTTCCTGCCCTTCATTGGTGCTCTTTGTTGTGAAGCGCTATGAGACATGTCTTTTGTGTAGCACATTTTACAAATAAAATTGAATTGAATTAATTTGAAAAAACAGACTGAGGCCTGCTGACATAAGGCACCTGGGTTTGCTAGCACCAGAACAGAGCCAAGGACACCTGAACACTTTTATCATACATTGGCCACAGAGTGTCTATGATGTCAAAGTCAAATATATCAGAGGGCCAAAAACGACATTTGCTACAAGCCAAGGGCCGGACAGGTTCAATGTTTATTAAAGTATATTAGAATGATTGCACATAACCTATTGAACCAAAATATAGCACAGTGTATTGCATATTATTTATAAATAAATTATCCAATTTGTATAACTTTTTCTGTAATTTCAGGTCAAAATAATCTTACAGACAAAAACAAACTCACAGCTTTGTGCTACATATGTCATGATCAGTTCCTGTTCTTGTCTTGTTAGTGTTTCCCTGTTCAGTCCGTTCCGGTCCCTGTCCTGTCAGCCCATGTTTTCCTGTTCAGTATGTTCCTGTTCCTGTCCTGTCAGTCCGCGTCTTACCATTAGCCGTATGTTTCTCCTAGTGTGTGCTCTGCCTCCTGATCCACCTGTGTCCAATGTTGTCATCTTGTTATTCAATCATTGTCTCGTTTCTAGCTCCGCCCTGCTTCACCTGTTTTGTGTTAATCAATCCTCATGTGTATTTAAACCCCTGTGTTAGTTCAGTCGTTGTCTTTGCATTGTCGCGTTACCCTGACCCTCTACTCTTGTTCTCCTGTGGTGTGTGCGTAAGTCTTGTTCCGTTCCGTGTGTTATCCTACTTGTCAATAAATATTATCTACGTGTCCAATCCACCTGCGCCTGGGTCTCATCATGCCTTCTAAACGCCGCACCCGTGACAACATATCTATCAAGGCATAACAAATAGCCAGCAACTTGCCTTTACATATCTATAGACTAGTGTTTCTCAAAGTTTTCCAGACCTAAGGCCACTTAGTCCAAAATAAATTAATAAATAAATAAATAATTCTCCAACTGCACCTCCCCATCCCCCCTCAAAATATATGTCAGGTTTAGTTAATTTACATGATTATAATTTTTTAATTCCATGTCCACTTCCCGCTGAGACTGGTGTGTGGAGTGGAACTTCTTGCAAATCAACCCAGGCTACAATTTAGGCACTACAAATTAAGATAACCTAAAGTTACCCAACTCATCTTACCCTTCTAATAGGCATAATGTTCATGTATAAGCCAGCTGGCAAACGCTAAATTAACATACCTTTGTCATTGATCTCCTTGCTGACCACTAGAGGTTAAGTTAGTTAAGTCTCTTTATTGTCAATTTCTCTACTGGACATACATAGGAATCGAAAATTTCATTTCTAGTTATCCCACAGTGATGCGCACGGTCAGGAGAGCCAGAGGCCGCTGCATCTATGCGTGCTGCCTGCTATGGCATTCACCCAATCACACACCCATTCACACACAGTCACACACCAGTGGAGGGATTACCATGCAAGGCTATAAGCCTGCCACCAGGAGCAATTTGGGGTTCAGTGTCATGCTCAAGGACACTTCGATGGGGTCAGGTAGAGTGGGGCTCAAACCTGCAACCTTGGGCCACACTTTGAGAAACACTGTAAGTAATAGCTAGCAACATGCTTATAGCCTACACAAGAAATAGGTAGCAGCGTGCTTGTACATCTTTTGACTTTGTGACCTAGAGTATGGTTTAATGTTTTCAATCCCTAAGAAATGGAACTGCTGTAAATTATATGAGACTGTGAGATTATGAGAATATGGGATTTTTCTGAATGATGTGTCTTTTTTTGTAAATAAACTTTCAAACAATATTTTGTGCTTGTGTGAGTATGATAAATAAAATATTTAAAAAGTGAACACATACAAAATTGGAAAATAAACTCTTTACAATATTAAAAAATAACTTGCAGGGTCTGTGTCCATTTCCTTGCAGTTTCCACAGACACACCAGTGTAGTCCAGTTGAGGGAGGCCTATGTGGCACCTCCATAAAAGCTAAAATGTCAAAAAAAAAAAAAATCCATGTGAATTGTCACATTTTTGTCAATAAGTTTAGTCAACATAAGTGCTGAGTCTCAAACTGTTTAGTTTTTTTGCACTTTTAGATGTCTTTAGATATCATGCTATTTTAGATATTTCAGATGCATAATGTTATGTAGTAGTGTCTTGTATTATGTTATTCTTTGAAAAGTAATAACTAATTCAGTAATCTAGGCCCAAATCAAACCTGCAGCACATACTGTATGCATTAGAACCCCCACCCCCAAAGGTAAACAATAATTATTATAATATCCACCGTGCAAATATAAAAATACAGTGAAAAAGAAAGGATCACCTCATTTTATACAGTCTATTCGGTCACCGCACACTGTACGCACCTAGTCGATCAAGTGTGCTGAATTAGCATTTTTATATATGAATAAATATAATAATAAACATTAGTGGTGGGCATGGATCATTTTTATCTAGATTATTTTCACTGTAATCTTGAAATTAATCTAGATTATTCTATATTAAAATTGATCATTTGAATTCTGCCGAAGGCATTCAGAATATGTATGGTACCTAAATAATGACTAAATATAACCTAAGTCTCAAGCCAGTCTAATTCCCTTACAATAAACCATTTGCTTACAGTGTAAATGTACAATGTACATTTCTTGGCCATTTGACATGTAACAGCCTCAGAAACAACATTACTTTTTGTTTACTGTCTTTTTCTGCATCAGATTTGGCTTATTCATGTCATTTCGTTCATTGGCAGTCATAAGTGTACTTTCGAGTTGAGAAAAGAGGATTACAAATACTGAAACAATGAGAATGATTGTCTTTCTACAGATAACATGCAATATGCTGCAAAACCAGCACATCCGATTTGTGAGATTTTTTTAGTAGGCGTAAACAATATTTTAGTGTTCTATAAAATTAAAATGGTTGGTGTCCAGTGTTGGGGAAGTTACTCAAAAAAGTAACTGGTTACTTTACTTTTTACTGCCTACTTAATTTGTTACTCCTTTTAAACAGTAACTAGACTACCTTTGAACCTTGAACCTACTCGTTACTTTACTTTTTTCTCCCTACTCATCCAGATTCTCAAGGAAGATGCACAAACTATGTCTTCCATTCAGAGTTATAGCCTGGACATATTATCTACTTAACTTCTCATTAGCCAGTAATCTACACTTGTCATTATAGTAATGACTGACATCAGTACTGTGGGAATTGTTTTGGAGTGTTTCACAACAAGCATTTACATTTACATTTATATTTATGCATTTAGCAGACGCTTTTATCCAAAGCGACTTACAAAACGAGGATAACAATCGAGCTACATAGCAGAAACCTTAAGGAGCATAGTGCTAGGGGATAGTGCTTCAGTTCATTTTAGTGCTAGGATAGAAGATGTTCTCTGAATAGCTGGGTCTTTAAGAGCTTTTTGAAGGCCTCCAGAGATGGCCCTGTTCTGATTGTTTTTGGTAGGTCATTCCACCAGCGTGGGACGACATATGAGAAGAGTCTGGATTGCCTTGGGCGAGGTGCCGGGACTGCCAGTCGACAGTCATTGGAGGACCGGAGTGTTCGGGGGGTAGCCTGAGCTTTTATGAGAGCGCTTAGATAAAAAGGGGCAGATCCTCTAAGCACTTTGTAAATGTTTCTCTCTTTTTTGTATTTGCTATTTTTAACCAGGTTAGTCACTTTACAATAAAATAAATAGTGTCTATAAAAATAAATAATGAAAATAATATAAAGTGCTTTTTCAATATAACAAGTTCTCAACTAAACTGTGCAACAGATGCAAACAATAATAACATTAAAATGTGGGCCGTCTTTCCATTTGTATATTTTGTGCAAAGAAAACGAATGTGTTAACAGTCTCAGCTGTACTGTGACACAAATGTAGGACTCCATTTGTCTGTCTCATTGCGTAGTCACAGAGTTCAAATGCCAGTCGCGCTCTTTCTCAGCAGTTCTTGTCTTGTAAAGTAATGACGACTGGGTAAAATGTATTGTGGGTCGAGTGTTTTCAACAACACAAATCCACCAATTGGCAATTGATTGATTGTGCGGCACCACCACTTTTTCTGTCATAGGGAACACTGCATGCTAAAGAGTGCTGAAGTGTAGTTTTGCTCAGTTTCCACTTGTTTTGTGGCAGTCTGTCCTCGGAGTAACACTCTTCATATACTCAGCAGCGCCTCTACTTCCTGCTCAATCTCAAATGAGCAAGGGTCCCACCTCCCATCATGACCACATTCTACAGAGGAGTAGAAGAGCATCCTCTCCAGCTGCATCACTGTGTGGGGCGGAAACTGCACTGACTACAACAGAAAAGCCCTGCAGCACATAGTGAACACAGCTGAGAGGATCGTAGGCGCACCACTCAACCCGCCAATTTATTTATCAATGATGTTACTGTTTTTGCACTGAAAAACCATTGCTATCATTATCTGACTTTGCCAGTGATGGAAATGCACAGCAATGGCGAGTTTAGCACAACAAGATAGCGTTTTCAAACTTGAAATATAAGCACCATTTCACTCGTATTGACATTAAGGACAAGTATGTTTATGTGCAGTACACATTATGTCCAGGAACAAACCGTTTGTCCATGTCAGTTGTGAGCAACTCCAATCTTTTGAAGCACCTCACATCATCCTATGCCAGAACAAGATGTCACGGGTCCGTCCATCAATGCGTGGAGACATTGGCTAATTTATTATTATTTATTGTCGAGAAAAATCTAAAAAATGCAAACCATATCGCTATATTTTCTACTCTTGTTACTCGACTGTTCAGAACAGTTTGCAAGATCCAAGTTGATGCACAATTGAGATAACATAATCAGCGCTCCATTATGTGTCATTCACTACACGAAATTAAAATGAACGTGAGCTAGACGTCAACATGGTTTACATGGGACATGGGAATATCACGCAATTCCTTCAGTTTGCCTTGTTTTCTGTCTCTGTAGTAGCAAAATTAGCAAAAGCTGCCACGGCCACGGCCCTTCTGCCATAACTTTCAGATGTGCCCTGCCAAGAGTTAAACTGTGTTAACAATTCTCAAGTGCCCAAGTAATTCCCATTGTGGGGTGAACCTATAGTTCATCTTAACGCTAAAATGCCTTTCTCCTCCAAGAAAAAAAAAGTAATTTCTCCTACAAGAACCTTACGAAGACGAATGACGAATTCTCTTGAGCACCTCCAATGATCTCTGCCCATCATCAGCTAGGCAACCGTAGCCTCTGCTGACCGATTTTCAATTCAATTCAATTTTATTTACATAGCGCATTTTTACAAAAGTCATGTCACAAAGCGCTTAACACAAGAGGCCCAATGAGCAACAGGGGCAAGGAAAAACTCCCTCGCAGCGTTTTTTGTTTTTACTTGTTATGGTAGAGGAAGAAACCTTGGGCAGCTCCGACGGCTCAAGGGGCTAACCCAACTGCCTAGGGCAGGTTTTCAGTCTCTCAGATGGCGGATAGTCCACTATTATTCCATTAGATACACATTACAAGAAAATTTTGGTAAATAGTAATATAGGAGTCCCATTAGAATCCCAGGATATAGTCCCATGTCATTAGGCGCAGTCAAGCCAGGGGCCAGCTAGAGGCTGTATCGATCATGTCAGGGTCATCTGTGAAGCTGAAGGCAGACCGCCCTGGAGAGAGATGCAGGATCAGGCAGTGGAGGGCAGGGGTGACCCTCAGCAGGGAGGCAGTGACATGGACAGTGGAGTGGGTTGAGGACCATTCAGGAGTGCCGCCGGATCACGTTGGAAGAAGGTCCCAGGAGAACCCAGGAGGTGCAGGCGCAGGCAGTGGAAGGCAGTGATGACTCATGGCAGGGTGGTAATGGCATGGAAAATCAGAGAGGAGATGAGTTAGAACAGTCTCCATCAGATTTCAGAGAATGTGAGTTATATTGCATGTGAAACCATATACAGATGTTGGCTAAGTGAAGAGAGAGAAGTAAGTGGAGAGGAAAAGAGAGGAGGAGAAAGACAGAGTGAAAATTGTACGGTTTAACAGATGGGTGGATTATGGCGGCATTAAACTATAGCAGCATAACTAAGGTATGATGTATAACAAGCCAACACCACCAAAGGAAATGGTCGATGATGCTGCACGATGATGCAACGTGATCAGACTTCTCCAAGATGTTTTGCACTTCTCATGTTCTCTAGATCTTTTTTTTTTCCCGGACTGCAATCATTTCTTTGGTCTGTTGTAGCTTGTTTAATTTAAATAAATAAATACACTCAACACTTCTAAACCATCAGTGTTTTATTGTTCTACTATATTGGTAACAATAATTTTAATAGCTACAAAACTATATAAAAATTATAGACGTCTTGTCTCACATTGTTAATATGTCATTCTGTTATGTGTGCATTTCAGTCAATACACATTTAACATTCACTTTTATGAGTAACTGAACATACTTTTGAATTTACAGGGGGGAGTAACTCAAAAAACAACGCAATAGTTACTTTCCCTGGTTAGTTAATTAGTTACTTTTGTAATACAGTAACAGAGTTACTAACTCAGTTACTTTTTGTAAGAAGTAACTAGTAACTGTAACTAATTACTTTTTAAAACTAACTTGCCCAACACTGGACTTTGCACTGTAAACCATTACCATATATAAACATTTCCAAGCCTTTTTTAGTACCAGTTATTTAAATACAGGCAAAGTATATGCCTTACCCCACATGCACTTTACATAGTGTTGCTTTAGGGTTAGGACATGTCCTCCATTTATTTTTCACTGTTTTACTGACTGTGTGATGGCTATGTGTTGATGTCCCAGACCCGGACACTTTTCAGTGAAACAGTAATATTCATGGCTATGCGTTAAAGGTCTCATTCCATCGTATTTTCATTAATTTTGTGGTGGTCTCTTGTCTAAAATAATGTCATGAGAGTTGGTTTCGACAAAAATATGCTGTGGTTGTCTTGTTTCAAGCTATTTTAGTTAGGTGAAAACGAGAGCAGGGATAGCGCTAGAGGATTCTTATGAATATTAATGATATGCAAACGTATCGCCTCTGATTGGCTAACAGCACTGTGACGCTCCCTCTAGTGGGTCTGTCTGCAGGCAGCCTAATAATGTTTTCTTGAGGGCGGGCTAACTGCAAAGCTAATGTTTAATGTGACGTAGGCTTGTACGGCTTTTCTGATTCGCTCGTTTTTCCCGGCTGTTTTCTATCACAGGTGAATACAGACTACAGGGGTAGGAGAGTATTTTGAAGTTGAGCATACAAGTGCAACTTGGGCTGATCTATGGTAATGTAAAAAAATCATGTATTAAACGGTTTATTTTGGATGGAGACCTTTAATGTCCCAGACCAGGAGACTCTTCACAACAGCACATACTGCTACTAGGGGTTATAACATGTCTGCTGTACCTGTACACTTGCTTTGTCTCTCCTGTCTTGTCTGTCTACTGCATCTCTAGTAGTAAGAATAATGATTAGAGTATTTAGTATATTTTCTGTCAGATGTTGTTCTATTCACTTTCTTGTCTAATGTACGCAAGGGGCAGTGAGAAACATAATTTTGATTCCTTTGTATGTCTAGTACACGTAAATAATTGACAATAAAACTGACTTCACCTGACTTGACTTCACTTGACTTTAAGGCAGTTCTCTCATAGTATATGCACCTGCATTAAATGAAGGCAATCAACATAGGTGTCTGTGTTAGTACTGTTCAATTAATCAAACTAATTAACTGTACAACTTCGTCCAAAACTCCTCCACCACCACGACTAATATAATATAGAAAAGTGTAGTCCGCTTACATCCCCTAGCTCTGCCTACGGTACAACCCCTAACCCGTGAATCTTGGATTTGTCTTCTGGAACTTTGTGGTTATGTTCAACATTCTTTACTGCAGTAAAGATTTTACAGTGGAAAGTTTAGTCTTCTGCCTTTCTGATGATTACCGGTAATCACCTTCTGTTGAACTGTCTAGGCTTCCTTCTGACTGTTCTTTGGAGGGTGTGTGTCCACACTCCAGTTACCATAGTTGCTATCACACACTCAAGCTAGCAACTAGTACCATAATGCAACTGTCTCCTCAACTTAAAGCAACTGAATTTCCATGCAAAAGTAATTCCCTGGAATTACTTAGTCTAGTTTTATTTTGTTATGTTGTTCTCATTTTGGGTTATTTGGTTATCTCACTGCTTAAATAAACAGAGCTGGACAGTAACGGAGTACATTTACTTGAGTACAGTACTTAAATACAATTTTGAGGGATCTGTATCATTTTTGAGGAGTACTCATGACTTTACTTAAGTACATTTGAGGGACAAAATCGTACTCTTTACTCTTTTCGCTACATTTCCATTCATAAGCGTGAGTACCCGTAACTACTTTAAAAAAAAAAAAGAAAAAATCTCAGAAACCCTAAATTTGTTGTTTCCTTCTCAGATGAAATTGGATTGTGCAGGTGCCACTGATTGGAACAGCCTATCAGCAATCATCTTCAGCAAAGTAGAGATGTGAATCTTCACTGGTGTCACGATTTGATTTGATTACGATTATCATGTCAACGATTCAATATCTCAATGCATCGCGAAACATCTTTTTATTTTTTCTACAAAGTGCTACTATTTACACTTACAAATATATATAGAGAATTTGCAAAACAAAAACTGTACAAAAAGGAATAATTGACATGCACCAAAAATAAGGCTACGTTTGCACATACCTGGGTATTTTGATAAACAAATATTTTGTTCCCTCCGTTTTCCAAAATAATTCCGAGCATACACCATCGTTTTCAAAAAAGTTTCCGTTTACATTAACCTGCATAAATATGCTGTCAATACCGTTGGGCCGCAGTGTAGGAAGAAGGAGAAAGCCATACAAGCCAATCAGAAGCCTCACGCCATTCCTCCGGGACAACTACCTCATTTTCAAAGTTCTCCCACCAGACATCAGTCCGCCCAGGTTGGACCCAAAAACTACGTTTTATCTGTTTTTCGCAGTTTACACGCAAACGTGAATACGGAGTTTTCCAAAATCTCCACTTTTGCCGGAGTTTTTAGAAAGAATAATTTTCAGAGGCGACATCTCTGTTTGTGTGTAAATGAAAGGCGCAAACGAAGGGGAAAACAAGTAGACATCTGGCTGTAGTACTTTCACTCAAGTAATGAACCTGTGCACTCTGTCCGCCTCTGTAAATAAACCAGTCATTATTACACCATGTCATATCTCTTCTTATGTGCCATGCCACTCTTGTGATATGCAGCATGCTTGGTAATATTTGAGGTCAACTATTTTATGGAGTCAGATTAAATGTATTTTCTCGTAATTTTTACCACTATTATATGCTTCTGTCCTGTTCAAGATCATGCATTTTAGGCCTATGGTGTTGCTATTTTACTGCCTTCAATGTCATTAATGTGTGGTCAAATATGTACCTCAAAGGTACACTGGTGAGATTAGAGCATTACAAATGCAGAAACAATGTAATCATATGGGGGTTTTGGAGATCAAGTTTAATATATCAAGATCCGCTCAATACATTTTTGAGATTTTTGGTGGAAAGACTCACACGATTTCGTGGTGCATTATAAAAGTGAAATGTTTACTGGAATAATTCTACAAAGTTTGATGAAAAAAAATATTTGTCAGTTCAGTAAACAGAAATCTATGGGGACTGTAATATACATAATACACTTGTATATAATAATACAAGTTTTGTCCAGATAGGATGACAGCAGTACCTTGTAGATGGTAATTGATTAAGAGACTAAGAGATTAAGGACTTTATTACAGGGTGTGTAAAAACTTTTTACGCCCACTTTCGCGAACAACTGACGCATACTTATTCGCTCTGTCCTTGTCATTTCCTTCAGCCAAAAAGAAAATGGCGGATGTGTGACAGAAGAGAATTTGGTTGTGAGTGTGTGTTTGATAATACACTTTCAACATCAGCAGGGACATAGAAAAGAGATGTTTTGGTGAATACAAAAAGGTTGTGACTTAACATAAAATATGCAGTATTGCACATATTGCTGATTTCATGGGATTTCATGTGATCACAAATGCGTAAAAAACTGGAGGCACTGGTAAAAAAAAAACAACCAAGAGTTGCATAGTGTATCTTTAATAAGTCTCTTTAGTGTTTGGTGTTGCATCTAGCTGAATAAACGCAAATGGGTGTAAAGACAGGGAGGCAATACCCCTTTTATTTCCTTACATAAAACATCTGAAAAGGGACTTCCCGTTCTCATTCCATCCTTTTTTTTCCAAAGGATTATCTGACCTTTTTTGGTTCAACATGTCAATGCAATATTGTGTTAAAGTAGTTTGGGATGATAGCCTGAGGACACTGAGATATAAGTGGAGACTGAACGTGAGTCTTAGATAACTATTCGGGTACCCGCCTGTAAATAGGAAAGACGTGGATGCGTTTGGTCGTTTCTAACTCCAAGGCTGTTTGGATGAAAGGCCTGGGCTAAGCTAAATCCTAACAAAGTAGCATCGCGCCCCAAAGCGATTGCGTGCACGCTCAGAAACGAGACGGGTATCTATCAACTCATCTAAGTTCGGGGAAGAACATATTTCAATATTGAAAATCGGTGGCGTGTTGCTTTAAAATTAAATTAAATTGAAGTTTTACAAAACCTCTCTATTAGTGCAGCAAATGCATTGCAGTTTTAATTGCGTGTATTAAATAGAAACGTTCAATACTTTTAAATTTATTTTCATTTTAAATTTAATTTTAATTTACATGACACCCAGATCACATATAAGTATGTACTGAAAGTGAGGCTGAAAACAAGTCATGAACTTTGCTTTTCGATAGAAAGAAACATCAAGGCATATCAGGCAACACTGTTCAGTTAACATTTAACAGTTAAATTATGAGTGATGGTAACCCAGGAAAACTCATCCTCATCTGTGATCATTTTATTTTGCTCTGCAACTCAGTATAGCCACTATACCTATTGGCACTTTGTTTGCCCGAGATAGAGAACCAATCAAAAATGTGTTGTCCCTGTTGTGATGATGATGACATTTACCACCAAAAATGAAATCAAGAAACAACAAAGTGCGACATATCTTTGTAAATTCGACCTCATGACAGCTAGTTGTTTGGACCAAGCTCGGCTACAATTGCGAAACCAGGCCAGAGAGGTTGACATAGATATAAAAACACACCAAGCTTAGCAAGGAAGGAAACACACATTTGATAGCATTTTAGAATCTGAAGTCTTTTAGCTATCTTTTAAAACCAGACTAATCATTTCACTTTATTTAACAGAATCAGGAGGAATGTGGTCCTTCAGCCAGGATCTCACAGCAATTCTAGTGAAACAGGAGCTCAGTGTTTTGTCAGACCCTCCAGCTGCATCTCCTGTGCACAGTGCTGCCCTCCAGCCTCTCAACCTTGCCCCTCCACCCCAGAGAAACAACCCACAGGAAAAGGTGGGTCTCTTTCAAGGGTACTTGACTAATGAGCAAGGACTAATGAGTGTATTTGAGTTTTACTGAGTGTATGAATGCCTTTCTTTCAATGATGATGTCTGCACTTTCTCTCTATTTATTCAAGCTCTCATACATATGCCACATAGTCTTGAGAGGGATTTCAGAAAGGTGAAAAAACTCTGAGCCTAACAATGTCATACTTATGTATATGTGAAACTCCATGTCATTAGCCTGTTATAGCGAAGCTATATTACATGTAGCTCAATTTAATTCAATTAAGGTTAGGTTAAGGTCAGTCTAGTCAGGCTAGTTAGTATTTATCAATCTGTTAGCTCTCTTATTTCCAAAAACACTGTTGTTGAAGATTCTCATTCATCCAGGTCATGGTAGTCATAGTGTTATACAGTCGTTATACATACATGTTATACATGTCGCTAGAGTTTCGGATGCATTTGTGAACGCTGAGAACTTGTTGAGGCTGTTGTTTTATGAAGATCTGTTACAGATGCAAATAAATGGCTTTTTATGCTTAAATTATTAAAAAGTTAATGAGAACGTATACCTGTTAAGTCTCAAAATACTGTCATTGTAACTTAAAAACACTTCTGAAATTATATTGAACTAACTCTCATGTTAGCAAGTAAACAAACTAACAACTCCTGAATGTCAAGCAACTGATAGACAATGACATCAGTTAGCCCAGAATAGTCCTGTGGTTTAAAGCTTTACATTGCATAAGGCTATTTTATTTATTTAAACCAGGTTAGAGTTTATTTGGGCTGTAATGTAGCCTATTGTGTCACTATTAGTTGTAATAATGTACCAATACTACAACTAATAGTGACAATAACACTATAAATAACTTTAATTAACTAAGATAACAGAATCAGCCAGGGATGAAACCTGCAACCTTTTCATTACAAGCCCAAACCTCTAACAGTTGGCTATGACACTTTTTGTCATTAGGGTCATCCTGAGATTATCATGATCATGATGACTGTTACTGGAATATAATTTGAATGTATATATTTGAATGAATAATTAGCATCCCTTAAAGGGATAGTTCGGTTTTTAACACATTAAGCCCCTTTCACAGGTTGTCTAAAATGCAATAAAGTGGTTGACATCGAAATTTTGACGATTACTTCTCTCTCGGCTATTTGGGAAATGTAGAATCGCCTCTGCCTGCCTTCAAAATGGCTAGCAATGGGCATGTGTTGTCTCTATCCTTAAAACACTGGTTTTAAAAAAGTGCTACTCACCAAGTGGTTAGTGGTGCTCAATGAGGTTCCAAAACATGTATTGTAGCGAAATAAAGCTTCCGTCATGTTTTATTTGGCACTTTGTTTATATGAAGGAGCAAATAGATCCCTATGGGACTTACAAAATGGCAAATAAAACCTTACAGAAACTGTATTTTGCTACGATAGTTGGGTTGGAACATCAGCAAGCGTCACTAATCACTCCATGAGTAGCACTTTTTTAAAAACCAGTGTTTTAAGGTTAGAAACAACACATGCCCATTGCTAGCCATTTTAAAAGCAGGCAGAGGCGATTCTATATTTCCCAAATAGCCAAGACAGGAGCAACCACTGTATTTCATTTTAGACAACCTGTGAAAGGGGCTCAATGTGTTAAAAACCCTTTAATATCCTAAAAAATACCCTAAAATATCCCTTTAATATTCAAATCAGATATGTGTTTGTTTTATGTTTGTAAAAGTATTTGCTTGTAAACATTCTTTTCAAATCAGATTTGAGGTTTTTGCCCAACTATTGAAATTGTAAATTACAACCTTACAAGCCTGCTTAATTTGCTGTCCCGAGAAGGCTCACCTGTGTACATTCCATGTTGTCTGCATGGGCTTTCACCATTTCCTGCTGGCTCTGTCATCCCAAAGGAAAGAAAAGTTTAAAAAGAGTTCTCATCTCTTTTCCAATTGTGAGATCATAGTGATACAAAAATAAGATTATTGCCTTTTTCTCCCACTTCTCAGGATTGTCTCAGGAGCAAAAGAGTTATGTTTTCTCAGTGTTGACTCCCTTAACTCCACAAATGAGATCTCAACCTCATATTAGATCCATTTGGAACTTCTCAGACTAGACTCCGTCTGTCAGTAAATGAGATCTCAGCAACGTCTTAAATAATGCTCAGTGTTGTCCCATTTATACATCTCATCTTTTACTCAGGCTGATCCATCAGAGAGCTCTCCCTGTAAACTCACACAAGTCTCATATTAGATCTATTTAGTACTTCTCAGAGTAGGCTCTGTCTGTTCTGTAAATGAGATCTCAACAACGTTTTGGTAATGCTCCGAACGTTCAGATGTATCAAGTTCGCTTGTGTCAGGCTACTTCTCAGATTAGGCTCTGTCTGTTCTGTAAATGAGATCTCAACAACGTTTTGCTAATGCTCAGAACGGGCTACGAACCATAGACTGTATATAATAACCTGGACAGAGCATCCCCATTGACCTGCATTCTACAGAATTGAAGCCTTTTCAACTGTCTTTTTGCAACCAGAAGAACTTTTGAGGTCCACACAACGTGTAAAACCGCCCACACTTCCAGTCGGCAGCAGGCATTGATTCGAATTTGTTTGAAAAGTAGTACTGGCCGCACAAAACCGTCTCTGAAACATTTTATACCCTAATATACAAAATTACAATGTTGTGAAAATTCATGTCCCTTTATCAACGCTGCCTACTTTTTACATTACATTAGGTCAACAATTGTAAGTGGCTTTATGTTAATATATCCTGGACAACAAATGTAACAAAACATTAGCCTAACATAGCCTAATGTTGTCCTAGCTGGCCTCGCTAATAGCATTCCTAGGTTATACAGTTAGAAGGATTGTTCACAACAATTTTGGTGGTGGTGTTCAAAATACGTTCATAAAGTGTAGTTACAGGTCAACTATTAACATCCTGGGCTAAAACGTTTTTCACAGATCTCACCTGAAATTACTAACACCTGCAGTGGTTCGAAGGAGCTTGATTACCAATGTCCTCTAACGTCCATTTTGTAAAGATTGCAGTGTTGTTAAATATAGAAGTACGTCCAGGAACTCAGACGTTACAGGTCAAGTGTTGCTGATGTAACTGCTGCATGTATATCTTAAAATACTGGTAATTGGTAAAAGAATGATATACCATCATATGACAATATCGTGCAGTTGGGGATAAAAACACTCGAATTATCAGTCACAGTCTTTACCTACATGTGTGTTTACAAATAACAAAGATTAATTGTCTTGAGAGTGTTACTAACTACTGCCGTCCAAATGACCATATCGACATGACCATGCTGCTGAAAAAAGCATTTTTGCATTAAATTTACCTTCCTTCAATTGTATCCTAGAACCGCGAGTTTGTGCTGGAACGGTTTCCAACCTGGTCCCCCATAGAAACACTAACACCACAGACAGCTTTAAAATATATATGTATATTTTATTTCTGTTCAGTCCACAAGATGTTGTGCATAAGATGTTATGAGAAACAAGGAACATGGAGCCGGTGTGTTGTCGGGGTGAGTCTTGTGTAGTACGGTGGTGGAGGAGGTGAATGAAACAAGCCCCTCTTCTCCTGAAAGCCTTATTCAGCTGCGCAGGAAAAAGAGAACACAGTACAAATTAATTGAGAAGACGTATTTCAGGCTGCTTACTTTTACTGACTGCAAGGAAATTACTAATTACTTTGACACAACTCCGGTAAAGATGCCAGCCGTCATTAGCCTACCGAGGTACCGGTAAATCATAGCTGTGTTAACTTGAAAAATTCACTTACCGGAAAAACTGCAACAAACTCTGTGCTGAGTATCTGTAGTACAACCAACTGCACAACAGGTCAATCTGATTAAAAATATAACTGATTATGACAAAGAACCAATAAAAACTAACTGAAAAATTGCCGGTGAAACACCAAGTACACCGGCAGCTCAGCAGAAACTTACACCTGAACGTCACCACAGACAGGGAACACGGTGATTTGCTGTGACAGCTGTCAATCAAAGTCACATTTATAATAACATTCTATAAAAAAAATCTCGACTGAAAGAAGCCTGTTTCAGTTTAAAGGACTAGGAAAAGTATTTTTTCAAATAAAATATTCATCGGTTCATGATAATTTTAAAGGTGAAAAGTAACACAGAAAATTGGCTACTTGGCCATAGAGATACATGGGAATGAGCGAGGTTATAACTTGTACTGCAGCCAGCCACCAGGGGGCGACTAGACTTCCGGGTGCTTCAATTTTCCTGGCTGATCCTCTGTCCAGGGGCCTCATTTGTAAAGCCCTTTACGCAAGAAAAAGTTGCGTGAAGCAGGGTAAAATTTGCGGTCGCAACATTTCTCGCAAAAGTTGGGATTTTCAAACATTTTCCATGAGCAACAAAGTTCCCAGTTTTCGT
>JAGFZM010000291.1:192978-214461 GCA_017657215.1 Limnothrissa miodon | reverse complement strand
TTTAGCCAGAGGTGACTGTCGATGACGACCAGAGAGCCAAGGGAACGCCCGTCGGCTTTGATGGCCGCCCTGATGGCCAGTGAGGTGAGAGAGGTGGCCCTGCACAGCTGATGGAGGGTAAGATCCGCGGACAGGTCCGCCACCAGCTCCTCGAACAGAGAGGAGAGGAGGAAATCAGTATTCATCGCCCTAATCGCCTGGCCAGTACAAATGAAAGCCTTAGAAACGAGCTTCTCCGTGCGCTGGCACGGCTTAGAGGGAAGCTCAGGAGGCGATGTCCAGGTGGTGGCGGAAGATGGCGCCAGACATCCAGCGACCGCATCCTCGACGCGAGGGAGCTGCGCGAGGCCAATGGCGCCCGCTCCGTCCATCGCATAGAATGCCGCGTGTCCTTGAATAGGGGCAATGGCGGCGATGGGAGCCTACCAGGAGGCCTGCGCATCCGCCACGACCGTGGGGTGAGCAGGAAGGGGAAGGGCATCTGGTGAGGGCAGCGCTGAGGCGGGGGCAGGCCGAGCCTCCTAGCCGCCTGCGTAGCCATGGAAGCTAGCTGAGAAGCTAACTGGGTGGCATGGGTCTTCTGGATAGGTGGCAAATCTTCAACGGTGGTGCATCCTTTCGCAGAGAGGAAGGAAGCGAGCTCCTCCTCATCCACAGCCTCGATGACTGGATCGTCCGAATCGTCGATGTGAGGCGGCGAGGTAGCCGCGCGGTCAAAGGCCGATGGAGCTAGCAGGGCTAGCCAGATGGGCCACGGTTAGCTGACTAGCCGGTAGTTGACTAGCCGCTGAGAAGCTAACTGACGGCCGAGTAGCCACTGAAGACCGTCCGAACAGTCCATCCGGGTGTGAGGACGCTGGGGAAAGCTCGGTGAATTGGCGGACGGGAGGGTCACTGACGCCAAGGGGGGTAGAAGCCGCCCCTGGACTAGCAGTGGAGCCCACGAAAAATGCCGCTCTATTAAAAATAGCCGTGGGAGAGAGGCGTTAGCAAGCTGATCAGAGATCAGACTGCGAGAATGCTAACATAGCATGCTCACTCCCCATGCAAATGAAGCAAACAGCATGACGGTCGGAGAGCGCCATGTGGCGATCACAGTCGGTGCAGCGACGAGTTGCCATCTTGCGCCTCGATGTACCAGAAGTTAGGGACCGGCGTGAGCACTTGGAGCAAGACGGATATCCCTCGAAGAGCTTTTAAAAAAGCTGTTGTGTTAGGCTTTCAAAAAAGCCGTTGGTTTAGAAATATTTGTGAAAGCAAAAAAGGAACGACTCAGAAACACACGCAGTAGGCGAGGTGAAAGAGGCAAAGAGGACCTGAAGCGTAAGCGCAGTCAAGATATAGACTTTCTGACATCACGCAGGGCTGTCTCAGTAGTTGCCTGCGCGCGTCAGAGCGCTTACTGCCTTTTTTTCAAAGGGTTGGTTAAAGTTGACATCAGAAAAAGTAGGAGATGATAGGCATCGAAACGAAAGAGAACAACAGATGGTGTAATCCCAGCCATGTGACAGTTAAAGAGACTGCATGCTGTAAGGATGTGGAGTTACTAGCGGTTAGTCTCCGGCCGTACTACATGCCGAGTTTTCACACGCCATTGTTGTCTGTGTTTACGTTCCGCCACGAGCACTTCCTGACATAGCGTGCGACATCATAAACTCTACAATCGCAAGGCTCCAAACTCAGCACACAGACGCTTTTATTGCAATATCTGGCGACTTCAACCACAAAACACTGGATTCTACCCTGACCAATTTCTACCAGTTTGTTTACTGCCCGACTACGAAAAACAAGACAATAGACCTCATGTATGCAAACGTGAGGGACGCATACAGCGCCACCCACCTTCCCCCACTAGGAAAATCAGATCACAACCTCCTTCATCTACAGCCAATGTACAAACCAAAAGTACAGAGGCTACCGTTTGCCACACGCACTTTCAGGAAATGGACACCAGTAGCGGATGAGGCTTTGAGAGACTGCTTTGAGTCCACAGATGATGTTAATGAATTGTGGAATGTTGTTAAAGAATCATGGAGTGGAATAACAGCTGAAAGGTGCCTAAAGTTGGTTGACTCCATGCCACACAGATGTGAAGCAGTTATAAAAAACGGTGGTCATACAACAAAATATTAGTTTAGTGATTCACAGGATTGCTAAATCCTAGACACAAAAACATTTGTACAAAATATTTCTGAGTTTGAAGTCAATGGCAGACACTGCTATTTTTTTTAACACCCCCTTTCAACTATTTACCTAATTGCACAGCCTTCAGAGCATGCATACCATGAATACTGGGTCTTGTTTGTTGTCTGAGAATCTACTGTACCTACTGGTAACTTGTTTGCCATGTAGCAATAAAAAATATACTAAAAACCTGGATTATTCTGGTTATTCACATTGCACTGCTATTATTTTGAACAATACTGTATCTATCTAGCAGACCTTTTTTCATTTTGAATTTGAGCTTTCACAGGAGTATCAGTCAGTACAGCACTTGTGCGTTTTCTCCTTCGCTGGACCAGTTTCCTCGGGTCTGCCTTTGGAAACGGATGGATATCCTCTGGACTTGGCAAAGTAATTGAAAAGGAAGCGGTGGGAGGGACTAGGGCCTGCTGTTGACTGGTGTTAGGGGGGTCTAGGGCCTGCTTTTGAGTGGTGTTTGGAGGGGGCAGTGCCTGTTGTTGCACAGTGATGGGAGGAGCTAGGGGCTGATCTGTGACAAAAGATGAGGCAAACTCATGTTCCTCATGTTCCTGTTAAATGGGTAAATGCCTGTAATCCTGAAGTCTGACTGGATGTTAGTAGGGGTTGCAGCCAGTGGGTAGGCAATGGCGACAATGCCTGGAATGTCATATATTGACATGGTCTTCCCTGGGTTTTGCAGCATCTAGACGTGACAAGCAGAGCTGACGTGCTTCTTAAAAGGTCCATACACTAGGATCGGATGGAGAGAGAAGTATGGCGCTTGATAAAGCCACTGAATCAGTCAGCACTGGCTTGACTAGTGTCACTCCAGGACTGTGGAATTTTAATTTGTTGTGACACTGAAAACTAGTAAGCCAGACTGCGCACTTCTGTGGGGGAGAGACCATAGATATCAGAGACCTCTCAGCTGCTGTTCTTGGTGAGCATTGAAAATCTGGCGATTTTTAATATAGCCAACTGGCACTGAGGGAGTGGTAGCTCCACCATGGATGTCATTATTTGACATTTTCTGGCAGTAACGGGTCAATGTTCTGTAATTAATGTCAAATTCTTTGCCTTCTTTGCCTACGTATGCTCACAGCTGAAAGCATAATGTCTGCTGGTGTTCTGCCCCTGTCTGTCTTTTTCTTGAAGTTCTTGACCATTCTACCAACAAAAATATAGAAATGTAGAAAAGATATCACTGGCTGTACATCCTCAGTTGAAAAAAAACTAATTGTTATAAAAGTTAGTTATGAGACAACCATCCCCAACTGACTTCTTGACAAACATGTTAAGCTAGCTGCCACATGGCTTTAACTTGATAGCAAAAAAAATACTCAAAATAAAGCTACTACTTTTGGCTTTTTAATCGAGTGTTTTGATTGATTAATAACTTACAAGTTCTTAATACAAAAACAATACAAACATGAAAATTTACTCTGACCCATGAAAATTAAAAACTGTTTCCTCACCTCAATGTGTTGTGTCTGTTCAGCAAAATTGCTGTTGAAAATGAGTAAGCTATCAAAAACAAACCGTTTGATATTAAAATTGTACAACAGTGCCATCTAGTGTGTCTGGAATAAGCATTGTGACAACCAACCCGTGAGACAACTAGCCCCGGTCTCCCCTATAAATCAAAAACTATTGAGAAAGTAGGAAATGGGATGACTTATCAATAGCCCCGTTTATACTTTGGGCCTTTAGCCCAGGAACTTAAGTCAAGGAACTAGGGGCTAGAGTTCCTGATGAGTTTATATTGTAGTGGGCCAAGTGGCTAACTGACAAAAATGAAAAAGACGCAACATTCCATGAGCAGATAAAAAAAACTCTGTAATGATTTGTAAGCACCAGGTGCCGGTTGCACAAACTGGTCTTAGCTAAGCCTGGTCTTAAAGTCAAATTGGTCTTTGTTAAGACCAATCTTTAGAATAGATTTTAAGTCGGTTGCACCAACACAATTTACGCCTGGTCTTAACTACGCCCAGTTGTAGCGATGCGCGTCCATGTGAGGATTCGGAATTAGAACTAAGAATGAATGTTGCTAAGATACAATAAACGACGAAAGGAGAAATTGCTGCAGACTTCGCGTTGGTGAGCATAGCACGGAAGATGGCGACTCAATGACAAAGATTTTCTGCGAATGTCACAACAGGCATTTGTAAATACCAAACGTGTCCCCTACAGTGTTTTGAAAGGCATTGTTTGCCTAAAATCGCAATCTTATACGCACTTGCAGGTCTTTTCTGCCGAATTGGGAATTCATTGTCGTTATACAAATCTAGGGGATTACTCCTGTCCCTAATTATTCTTTCACGCCTAAACGCTCTCTCGTTGTACATCCTATGTATCAGACGTGCAATGTTCATTACAATTAGATTGCAGTTTTCGTCATAACTATGGCAACTAGGCCATATTTTAATATTTACGCCAACCCCTGACTAGGTGTAAAACTTGCGACCGGTCTTAGCGAGTAGATGGCTTAAGCCCACTTGGTGCAACCGGCGTAACAATAAAGTTGGTCTTAGGATGTTGAGTTACGACCAAAACCAAACCAAAAGACCAGGCTTACGCCCTGTTGGTGCAACCGGCCCCAGCACCAGGGCTTGGGCTGTGGCCCTGACAGTTGAGGTGGGTTGTTGTCAGGACAACAGTTCCAAATTTAGCCCTGTTTTAGCCCAGCCCTGTCTAGTATAAACTCCTACCTGGGCTGGGCTTAAAGGTTAAATTTCAGGTTAACCACCACCATCAATTAATGTGTACATAAAGCGTTCAATGTGTATATATTTGAAGGTTTTTGTCTTGAAATGTGTTAAAATAACATTTATTGCGGTTTGAAAAAAGGCAGCGAGTTCGTTGTTATTTCCGCGTTATGTCACAAAAGGAACTCATAAGAATCGGCACAACCTAAAATGCTTAACGTGTAAACGCAAAACGTAGCTTAATGTACCAAAACAGCGATCAATCATCACCAAATTTCTCATGGACGTCTCTTTTTAGGCCTTCTTTCAGCTCTCTAAATATCAAAACCGAATTCCCAAAACTATGGATGATACCTAGCCTACGCTTTTTCCTCTGCATAGGCGCCCATTGTAACTTACAGACAAAGCTTAACGTAGCTTAATGTGCCAAAACAGTGATCAATCAAAACCAAATTTCTCATGAACATTTATAGACATGCTTACTTTCACCTCTCCTAATATCAAAACCGAAATCCTAATATTATAGATTTGTGGGTTAAGCAATATTCTTCCATAGGCGCCCATAAAGAACATAGGTGAGGCCACTCTCGCGCTAACGCAATGCAATGGAGAACGAGGATGACTGGGAGACAGCGGTGGAAACCCAACGAATTCTTTACTGACGGTAGCCCTACAGTGTTGAGCCTGACAAGCGTGAGAGAGGAAATTGTCAGGAATCATGGCCCTGAAAGAGTTATTGAAGCTTGGTGTGAGGAGAATGAATGGTGTGTTGGTCAGCTGTTCTGGTGAGTAGCTAGCTGGAGTGCTAATATAAGAGAGCCTAAATATTCTCAAAATCTGGCCATAACGTAGAATAGCAATGAGGGTCAATGACTGAATTCATTACTTACATGGTGTCGGTAGTCTTATTCAAAGCCGTAGTGATGCACATTGTAACGTTACAGGCAAGCCATCATGTCAAGATGCATTAAATGTCAAGTAGGCTAACTGTTTCCTTATGTGGTAGCCTATATTCCTTGTGATTTAATTAGCAATGCCCATCATCAGAAAGAAAATAAATGTACTGATATTGCCCTCACGTTATGTTTGACAGTTATTTGTGTGGGCTGTGCCGTGAGATAAACTATTTTGAAGCTAAAACTAAGTACAGAACCTCTCAAAACTAATTAACACTAATGCAGTTCTTGCGGTGAGTTCCTCTCGTGACGTAACGCTCCACCTTGTGGAAGTGAGTGGTAGTGGTTAAAAGTACAGTTTTTTCTTGTTATATTCAAAAATGACCATACACAACTAGGTTTGGTAGTTCTAATATTTATATTTAATAACCATATAGCATTAACTCTGTACCTTTTCAACCTGCAATTTACACTTTAAGTTCAAGCACCAGGTTTGGCCCCAAGTATAAACGGGGCTCATAATGGTCAATTTCTATATGTACTCATCAGAATTACATATTCTTACACCATTGTGTGATCTTTCTATAGGTCTTTTATAGGCTGTACAAATAGTATAGGCCTACACAAAGACGTTTGGAATAATATTGAAAACATATACCAGTGATCCTTAAATAAGCAACAATGTAATTTTGTGTATTTTATTTTAGATTGTGACTGGGAATTGTGGGATATGGAAGTGAACTGAATATGCGTAGCCTATTACCAGTACATACAAAAATAAACCACACACTGAACTCGAGTTTATAGCGATGATGGAGTCCAAGAAAAAGAAAACAAAAAGTGTCTGAAACTGAAATTAAAAGCTACCTGAGGAGCTCAATGGGATAAAGGCGTCTAGTCTGGACTTGCCATACTGTCGATTGAGAATGCCCGTGCCAGTGAGTTGGATCTTAATGGTTTGATCAAAAACTTTGCACAGAGAAAAGCCCGGGAAATGCATCTATGATGTAAGTGAGCATTTTAAGTATTTAAATGATTTTTTGGTTTGTTGAGTGTTTATTCGCTTTATAGAGTGAAGTTAATGCATTTGTCACTGTGCGTCTTCACCAGTGTTTCCTCCATTTGGTTAGTTTTCTTTCGTTCTTTCAAGGTGCGCCGTCACCATTTTTTTCTATTTGTGGTGTTGGCCTAGGCTACTTTTGTTGATTGTCTCATTCTATTTGCGTTAATGGCTTGTTTATTGTAGGCTAGTCTATTACTGGACATTGCTCCATCATGTGTTGTATAGGAGGCCCATCTGGATAATCTTGCTTACGGGACCGATGTTGGCTTGTTACGCCTCTGGTTGTATGTACAGTGTTTGAGTGAATTCACTTAAATGGCCACCGCCATGGTGAAGTGTGGTGTGTGAGATCAGAATGCAGAAGTTACTTCTGAGGATTTGTGAAATTGAAAGAACAGATTTTGGGGGAGGTTCACGCAAATTTCTGCAAGATGACCCTCATATCCTCCCCTGGACTCGTTCATAAATAACGAACGGTCCCTAAGATGATTGTGCCATCGTTGAAAAGGGTTACTGTAAGAGTAAAGTGTAATTGCCTGTTCGTTTAGGATGGAGCCACTAGGAGTTTGAAGATGAATTTGAATGGTTTAATGGTAAGCTTAGGTTCTTACAGCATAAGGCAATAAGAGACAACAGTATGCTGGAGAAAATGCGCAAGTTCTACTACTACTAATACAGGCATTTGTTCTAGCTTAAGTACGTCTTCCGGTTGACACCCGTGTCACATGAAGAAAAGTGAATGTTCCCATGGGACAGGAGGATGCGTAAGGCATCTCCTGACCAAATGTCTTTACTTTGCAACATTTTCACAGAACACAGATTGTCCAGTCTTTGCTCTTGCACACACATGGCCTTGTATCTTGTTGCATGATTAGCTAGAATATATAGCAGCAGGTGTGTGACATTTGCAATGCAGAGGTAGTTATTTTCAGTCCAGAGTGTTGTTTTGGTTTTTGGTTCAGAGTGTTTGTTTTCTTGTTGGGGAGTGTGTGTGTGTGTGTGTGTGGGGGGGGGGGGGGATGTAGAGTCCAATCTGTCTTCCTATACTCCTGCCAGTCTGGTGGTTCCGCTGGCTGGGAGCCGGGAGGGGAGAGAGTTCAGCAGTCTCTCAGCCTGGCGGATGAAGCTGTTGGTGAGCCTGGTGGTGCGGGAGCGGAGACTTCTGTATCTGTTTCCAGATGGCAGGAGGCTGAACAGACAGTGAGCGGGGTGGGTTGCATCCTTGACAATTGTGATGGCTTTGCGGGTGAGGCGGGTGGTGTAGATGTCTTACAGGGAGGGGAGTGGTCCACCAACTATCCTCTCAGCTGTTCTCACGATGAGTTGTAGAGCTTTTCTGTTGTAGTCAGTGCCCCACACAGTGATGCAGCTGGAAAGGATGCTTTCAATGGTTCCTCTGTAGAATGTGGTCAGAATATGTGGTGGGGCGCTTGCCTGCTTGAGTTTCCGCAGGAAGTAGAGGCGCTGTTGTGCTTTCTTGGCCAGTGATGTGGTGTTGGTTGTCCAGGAGAGGTCCTCACTGATGTGCACCCCTAGGAACTCTCTCTACCGCAGCGCCGTCGATGGTCAGCGGGTGGTGAAAGGTGTGGCCTCTCTTGAAGTTGACAATAACCTCCTTGGTTTTGCTAACATTTAGCAGGAGGTTGTTGTCTCTGCACCACGTGGTCAGGAGCTCAACCTCTTTCCTGTAGTGGGTCTCATCTCCCTTGGTGATGAGCCCCACCAGCGTTGTGTCGTCCGCAAACTTCACAAGGTGGTTGGAGCTGTAGGTTGGTGTACAGTCATGTGTCAGCAGGGTGAAGAGCAGCGGACTGAGCACACAGCCTTGTGGAGCCCCTGTGCTCAGGGTGATGCTGTTAGAGACGTTGTTGCCCACACTCTCCGCTTGAGGCCTCTGGCTGAGGAAATCCAGCAGCCAGTTGCAGAGGGAGGTGCTGAGGCCCAGTTTGTCCGGTTTGCAGATGAGTTGTTGTGGTATTATGGTGTTGAATGCTGAACTGAAGTCTATGAACAGCATTCTCACATATGAGTCTTTCTTGTCCAGGTGAGTTAGGGCTGGGTGGAGGGCAGAGCAGATTGCATCTTCTGTGGATCGTTTCGCTCTGTATGCGAACTGGTATGGGTCCAGGTTGGTAGGCAGGGTGGATTTGGTGTGTGACATGACTAGTCGTTCAAAGCACTTCATGATGATGGGTGTCAGTGCCACAGGGCAGTAGTCATTGAAGCAGGCTGGGGATGATTTCTTTGGCACAGTGCGATGCCCTCACGACGGGCGACCAGAATTTCAAACATGTTTGATTTTCTTGCGACCATGCGATTTCTGATCGGGAGCTGGTCGTGAGGTGTTAATTGCTTTTTTGTTACCCCATGTACACTACATGACGCACGACACACGATTAAGGCAAAACTCAGGCCGATCCCAAAAATAGTTGCACGACTGAAAAATCGTGGCAAAATGGGCCAAAAATCGCATCGTGTTCAACAAAGCAGCAGTACCGATTAACACCAATCAGGATTACCAGGTTTGTCAACCCTGGTTTAACAAGGTAACCCTTGGTTACTTCTGGTTTGGTTAAACTCCCTCAGAGTACAGGCCCCTGGAAGTCATTTGTATTTTTGATTGTGATGAAGGCCTTGGTAAAGAGAAGTATTTTAGTAGTTACTAAATACTAGGCCTAAATTTTCATCAGGACAAGGATAGAAACCTTTATCAGTGGCCCACTCCCAGCACAGGCCCTTCTGAAGGGGGAGGGGGTCTTACAACTTGTTTGCATTTTGTATAGATTTGCAAAAATGAACAATACAAACAACATTTTACCCAAGTAACCAACTAAAAGGTTAGAACTTATACATATACATTATAGAGCCACATAGGCTACCAGGAACTGTATTGTGTTCAGTCCATAGCAATGCAAGACTCGCCTGTGTCTTCTGAAGGGGGAGTCCATAATAATGCAAATTGTGTGTCTTCTGAAGGAGGGAGTCTTACAACTGTTTGCATTTTGTGTAGATATGTAAAAATTAACAGCAGCAACAAACACAGTGTCTTTGCAATTATTCACGCAAGTGTTCATGTTATGTATGAATGAGTAGAAATGCACAGAAACAACATTTTAAACTAAGTAACCATTACAACTGATTTAACCATTGCTGCATCCAGTGGAAGCCCAGTGTAAAGCAGAGACAGACGATCATCACATAGAAGTTCAGTAAGTACCAGATGTTCAGGACACTGTCACCTGGTTGCACAGGTGAGAACGAAGCAGGGGGTCAATGGCGGGGGTCAAAGTGTGATCTTTCATGTGTAGATTTTCCCACTGTGTGTACAAGCATCATGATGAGTGGGCCAGTGAGTCATGTCATCCCATCAGTCTCTTGGCTTGCAGAGCTGGTTGACGGTATTACTATAAAAATAACACAGCATCAGTAAGTAATCAATGATGAGGTTAATTATTTTGCTGCCTTTCAACATCAGTCCTGGACATTAAATTTTAAGCTTTAACCTGATACTATGTAATGCTGTTCAGTTAATGAGGTGAAGACTAAGGTGAATCACCTTTTAAGTTATTCCATATTAAGAATTAAAATATAAACATGAGATGGCGCCACAACAACACTGCAACGTATTTCGAAGGCTACTATGTAGGCCTACTGTGCCAGAGACTGACTGGGAGGAAAAGAACATACAGTCAGTGTCGCATGAAATGGCCCGGCTGCACACACCTCACGTGCGTCATGTGTGTGTCAGGCACTATTTCATTATTTTTTTTCTGAAGAAGCTGCAGTGTACCCAAACAACCACCAGGTGGCACTTGGGACCGCCTGCGACCGCGACAGCGTTCTAACATAGCCTACAGCTGAAATAGGCTAGTTATACTGAATAGCCTACTGTTATTTTGTTACTGTAAATAGTCTGCTATTTGAGTGTTGTTTTAGCGTGTCTTTTAGCAATTGAAAAATAAAATACTAAAATATAAAACAAACTGGTGTTCTGAATTATGACTCGTGACCCTTTTGAAAGTAGGCTAACGTTAGCAACTCTTTTGGGCGAACTGGGCATTGCATGGGTTTGTTTTGATACTGTCACCCGCATCACATCGCGTGTTTAAGCAAATTCAGACATAATGTCGCGAAGGCATGCAGCGCATGCAGACATTTCACAGCATCTAAGGAGGACATTATGCGTGTTCTAAGATTTTGTGATGTTCACAAGCGAGTGCACAGTTGGAAATCGCTGTTTCTTCAGCAGTTAGGGTTTAACAATCTTTGGCTTCCACGTTTGGCTTAAAAATTCAGTATAGGCTACTCCAAAGATCTTTTCATCAACAGTCTCTGGCTACTCTTCAGAAATGGTGATTTCCAGCCGAGCATCAGATAGGCTTACGCTTGTGAATATCACAACTTCACAGCAGCCAATGTCTTGAAGGTGCTATGAAATAGCATGCCTTGTATGCCTTTGCAACATCTCAAACTGTCTGAATAGGCTATGCCTCTAAAGACGCCGTGTCATGCGGTTAACAGTATCAACACACACCCATGCAGGGCAATGCCCTGTCCACCCAAAAGAGTTAGCCTCCTAACTTCCAGGCAAGCCCAAAATAGACAATCAGCCTAATTAAGAACGGCAGTTTTTTTAGTATTTTATTTTCAGTTGGTAAAAGACAAAAACACGCCTTTGGCTTTATTTAACAAGTCATACCAACTGTAAAAATTCATATATCAAGTCTTTTTTCATTTTCCATGTGACGTCCACAATCCAATAATGAATGAACGAAAAAGTACACGGACCCAATCCCCAGTTTATTTCTTTTATTTCATTTCATATTAATTGTAAAATATGAATAAAATGAAAGCCTAACTTTTTTCAACCTGTGCTTGGGGGGGTGGGGGGGGGGCTTGCCGCCGACTCTGTGGCAAAGGACGCGCCTCACAATAAATGAACTAGGCTACACGCGTGTTCACCTGGCTATGGACTACAGTATGGCTCCAGAACGGGGTTCTGTTATTGCAATACTTACTTGATTTACTTGATTCTGTTATTGCAATTTGTAATTTTGAGTGTAAGGTCTACTTCAATAATAAAAGTCTTCACAAGGACATGCATTTTGTGCTGCTTGCGAATGAGGGATTTAGGGATATAGGTAGGCTATTTGAATCACTCTGCAGTTTTTGTAAACAATTAGTCGCCCATCCTCCCAGCAGATCGTTTGCACGTATAGCCTCCCCCCTCCCCCCGATCTTTGTACACAATGCAAGTGAGTTGATGGGTGCTGAGAGCCTGGTGGCGCAAAACATGCTTGAAGATTGAACCAGGGGATGAATTAACCATTGAGATTTTCTCGTAAACCATTCACAATTCAAACATGAAATTTTGTCATCCCATACAGCTTGTAATAGCCAGACCCAGGGAAAATCGTGTCGATATGCAATACTGATCTGAAGTTAGACCCGGGGGGTCATTTTAAGGGCGACATAATATACACTTGTCACTTTTAAACAACAGATGAATTGATGGTGTAACATATCCTACAGTATGAAATGTCAATGTTTTTTAGTCTAGGAGAAAAACGCCTTTTGCTGTGAGCAGGCACTGTCGGAACGATTGAAATACTTGTTTCAACCGTCCCCCAGTAGGTCGTGCAAGTCAAAGCAGTATGTTTTGCGGTCAGTGCATTAACATTTTGAAATAAGCGTTTGCATTAACTAAAAAGTACAATTAATAACCAGTGCTTGAAGTGGGAAAAAATAAGTGCAGGAACTCTAATTGTACATTTGACATTTGTTCGGTGACATTGTGAGTCTTTTGGATGGATATTGTATCATAATCATTCTTCCAAGCAATAACCTAGGGCATAGGCTACTTTATCCTCATTCACAAAAATATGATACTGAAAAACCATTAAAACAACATGAACCAGACCAGCGTGATACATCTAATCATAGGGAAACTTATAGGGCCATAGTGCCATTGTGAACAATGCCATCATGACATTCACAGTATAAATTGTGACAGTTTGCATTGCTTCCCTGATGCGATTGGTTGGGACTCAGTGGATGCATATGATGGGGCACTGTCGTGTCTCGTGGATAATGTAGTCTTTTATCGGTCTTGTGATATTGTCTATTCTCTGGCCAGTGTCGCTGTGTCGGATCAGTTTCAGCTAAGTAGGACCGGATCGCAGAATAAAATGGCGCAAGCACTGACTATAACACATAATTTTATTGGCTCTCCATCCCTCCTCATTGGTCGCCATCCATTAGTGTCAATTTGAAACAATTTACTCGACTATTTTGTTCCAGTAGAACAAAATAGTCGAGTAATACAGCGTTGAAACCAACTAGAAATATGAAGATATAATAATTCCATTGTTCATTCGCTGTGAATATATAGCCTAGTAGGCCTACTGTGCCTTTTGTCTCAGTAAATTAAAATATCCACGTTTGTGAGAATACAATTGGATGGGAGGGCAAAAAGCTGGCAAAGGTTGCAATGTGCAGTTGCAATGAGGCATAATAATAATAATAATAGTAATAATAATAATGATAATAATCATAATAATAATAATTGATTTACTGGCATTCCTCCGGTCCTCCTCCTTCCGTCTACATTGAACACCTAGGCCTATACAGCCTATTGTTTAGGTTAAGTTACATTAAGGTAATGCAATAATTAAGCAGAATGGCTAAAAATGCTTTCTGCATGATTGATCAGTAACATGGATGCTATGACTACGTCATTTTTACTTCACACAATCCCTGGTAAAATTAACCCCCTGGGTGAAATTCAGGAAAACACAATCACTCCGGCTATAGGCCTTATATTGATAACATCATTAGTTGTCTTCTATTAGCAGTCTATATAATGTAGGCTATGTTATTATCCCATAATTAGCCTAGAATAATAAGCGTATTAGTAGATCCAGCAGTGGTAATAACCATTGTACACTAGGACTATTTAGCAATACTGACTCAAGTGACTCAAGTGACTCGCATAACCCGGATCAGTTGAGTGAGTGACTCAGAATAACCCGAATCCTTAAGAGGAATCGATTTTGCCAGGCCTAGTGCTCCTAGCGGTGGCAGCTGCACTGACACATCACGTAATGCCGTGACTCATGTTTCACGTGAGTCTCGTGGCCACTCCCAGTTGGTAATGACTGTAGGCACTATATTTACTACGTGTTATTTCACTAAAAAGACTTGCCACTAACAAGACTATTGTTTTTAGCAACCATAGTTTGGATTCAGCTCGGCGTTAACGTTATAACTAGAACGTTTTGAGACATATGTCGTGACAAGCCCTCACCAAACAAAGCAGTTAGGCAGCAAAACTGTAAGGTTACATAGGCCTACTATGACAAAATATAATGTGATAGTTCCTGTTCATAGTCATTGGACGCTAGCCGGTTAAGGGCTGATATCAAAGAGTCTTTGCTGATATTAGCGATATTGATAGCTATAAATGCTAGCACTGGAAAAAAGTTATCTTTACCTGGTAAGCCTCACAAGCATCCGACCGGACTTTTTTGGCAGAGGAGTAACATATCCCAACCATTTTCAGGGGTGTTGTTCTGAGGGTTTGCCATCGACAAATTGAAACGAGCAGACATAAGGTTTCTTCAGATTTAGTCTAACGTTAGCGCCACATTTGCCGACCTTCGTCGCTGGATGGAGGATGTAAATTGTACACTGGTCCAAAACATTCTGCCCTGGGTTTTTCATGTACAACACCAAGAATAGCCGTATTTTTCCAGTTCCACAAAGCATCAACATTATGGGGGAAAAAGTCTCTGCCCTTGTTTACGTGCGGAAAAGTTGAGTCAGTCATGGTTGGAGTCCTGTGTATCTCTGCCACTGAGCTAGAATCATCTCTGCACTCGATTGCTCTTCCCGGATTGTACCCAGATGTTTGTCACTGTTAGTTTGAAATTGAATTTGGGAAACTGAATCTGAATTGTGAGATCTGAATATGAGAATTTAGAAAGTTGGAATTTGTACAATTTGTGGAAATGATACTATTCAGATTCAGTTTTTCAATGCAATGATTAAAATTTAGCCATTCAAATTCAATTTAAAAATATTCAAATTCAGTTTCTGGTGGTACATATTTCAGCCCATAACAAACCATCAACAGAGCTGGAACAGGAGGACATATTCGATTCAGTGACAAGGAATCAGAGAGATACAGGAAGTTCCTCTGATCTGGTGTCACTATCCCCATCACCTCCACACTTGAAATTCCCTGAGTTTGCAGAGGATGCTGCCCATTGCACGGCTGTCTTTTAGCCCTAGAAATTCACCACACACTGCACCTCACCAACACATGGATAGGTCGGTCAACACCGGACTACAAACTCCAGCCTTTCTTAAATCTTCTGTCGCCTTCAAAAAGCACAAGGCACCACAGCCCCCAGATCAGAGATATGGGGTGGAATGTACACAACTGCATAATACTTCTGTTTGATATGCTGTGGGTCCCTGTGCTGAGAGTGTTTTGAAAAACAAGCAGGGACCCAGGATGCCCTTGTCCTTTACCCCAGTGCTCACAGTTGTGCTACCCTCCAAATTTCAATTTAATGAGTGTGACGAGAAACGAAAGGGGGGGGGGGGGTTCGAAAAGTATTATATATTATTATATATTATAATATCTTTTCAGTGCAAACAGGTACCTCAAGGTGACTTTGCATCTTTTAAATACATATGTGCACTTGTTAAGGGCTCCCCCTGTATTTTATTATTGACTATTTACAGACCTCAACTTAAGTTTTTCTTGAAGAGTTTGGTGAATTGCTAACAAATATTTGCTTGAGTTTTGACTCTGGTGATTTTAAAATCTGGTGATTTTAACTTACATGTGGATAATCCAGAAAACACATATTCTAAAGAATTACTTAGACTAATTGACACTTTTGGCCTAACCCAACATATACAGGTTCCAACACACTCTCATGGTCATACTCTTTACCTAGTGATCACAAAGGGTCTTGATGTCTCTACAGCAGTTAAGGACTTGGCTTTGTCTGATCATTATTATTTTCTTTGACGTTTCTATGTTTCCTCACACACGGAACAAGGCTTTGACCATATTTGACCAGATTTGATCTTTCTTAAGGACTTAAGAAGGCTCCAAAGAAGGAATCGCTAAGAAGGAGTGTTAAGATACGGGTGTTTCCCAGATGCGTTCTTAACTGCCTTCTTAGGAGAATCTTAAGATCAAGCGAAAGAAGGTTCTTAAGAAGCTCTTCACGAGAGCTGTTCACCACGGTGGTGCTGAAACAGAGTCAATCGATGCCTGGTAAATCGATTACCCACCCCTTTCTCAGCGCAAAAGTCACTCACAGCGCCCCGTGGTCCCACCATACAGGTGCAATTAAGCTCAGGGGCGATATCCATGATGAGTACTAAGTTAGTGAATTAGTTTCACATTGTGTTGAGATAACCATATATATAATAAAATAAAAAGAAACCAAAAAAAAAAAAAGAAAACCATAAGTAGCGTTAGCACGTGGATGTCATTAAGTTCATTTTGATAACGTCTGTGTGTGCCATCATGTGTATTCAAGTAGAAATCAAGCTTAGGGTGGGAGGGTGACATGTTCTCTATGGCCTGCCATGCACGGTTCTTCACCGTTATGCTTTCAATAAACGTTGGTTTCCTTTTCAACCATGTGTTGTGGATCATTCTGCATTGGAATGAGTGTAATTCAGGGTATATGCTGTGAAATGCCACAGGGATGTTGATGGGTTTTTATGTGTTATGTATGTATAAACACATAAACGTGAAATTCAAAAAATCTTTTCAATTTCAAATTCAAAAAGCCTATGTTTCTCGCGCCAGTGGTCCACTCTATGAGCGCATTTCAACATTGAACATTAGATATACATTTCCCTGACGCAGCTTGATCACTAAAGAATACATATAAGGGAAACGTGGTCCATGCACGAAAAAATCGTGATGGTATCACGTTTCAATAGAATCTATTTTCGTGACAGTATCATGAAAAGCCGTGAGACCAGGTTGACTAAAGCCTAGAAATCTACACGCCCCTAGTGGCAGGCTATGCTCAGTGAGCATTTGATTGCTAAGAGGGCTGTTAAGAGTGGGTCAGGTCGATCTTATGTTTCCTTCTTAGTGAAAGATCTTCTTAAGCTAAGAGCGACTCTGGGAAACGCATTCTTCTTTCACAGCGTTCTTAAGAGCGCTCCAAAGAAGATCTTAGCGTTAAGAGCTTCTTAACTAATCTGGGAAACGCGGCCAATGCAGGTTTTCTCTTTGAGCAAGCTCTCTCACAGCTCTCAAGTATAGTTTCGGATTCTGTAGATGACTTACTGATGCAATGAGTTTGCATCTTTTTTCAGAAGTAAAATTGATAAAATAAGACTAAATATAACTTCACAAATATCTCAAACCCTAGAACCAATGTCTTCAAAGAGAGGGGAACTAAACATGTCAACATTTAGCTTTATTGACTATGAAACGCTTGAGAAAACAGTACAAAATCTGTAGGCTCTGTGGCTCAGCGGGCTAAGGCATCGTGCCATGACTCCAGCAACCCGGGTTCGATTCCGACCTGTGGTCCTTTGCCGATCCTGCCCCATCTCTCTCCCCCATTCATTTCCTGTCTGTCTCTCCATGTCACGATCTGAATAAAAGGCAAAAAATATCTAAAAAAAAAAAAACAGTACAAAATCTAAGCTCTTCTACATCGCAATTGGACATTCTGCCAACCAGCTTTTTAAAAATTGTTCTACACGTTGTGTCCAGATTCTACACGTTGTGTCCAGATTATAATTTCATTTTTGCAAAGTGGCATTTTCCCTATATCACTAAAAACAGCTGTTGTTAGACCACTGCTGAAAAAAATAATCTGGATGTTTCAGTGCTTAACTAAAGGCCAATATCAAATCTACCATTCATTGGGAAGATAATTGAAAAATAGTATTCAATCAATTAACTGCTTTCTTGACATCTAATTGTTGTTTTGATAAGTTCCAGTCTGGTTTTCGGGCTAAGCACAACTCTGAAACAGCACTTATTAAAGTTGTAAATGACATACGTCTTAATACTGATGCAGGCAAAACATCTGTCTTGGTGTTACTAGACCTCAGCGCTGCTTTTGATACTGTTAATCACAACATACTGCTACATCGACTTTAACACTGGGTTGGGTTGGTATAGTTCTCAAATAGTTAAAAAATTGAAGTTTCTTTGTTGCCATGGACAACTGTACTTCAACACCTATGTCCTTGGCCTGTGGTTATAGCATTAATCCTTTTTCTCTTGCAAATCCTGACAGATAAGCACCTGCAGCTGCCTCCCACACCTCCTAGCAGTCACAGCAGTGACAGCGACGGCTCCCAAAGCCCCCACTCTCTGCCCCCATCCAGCCCTGCTCGTCAACCGGCCAATCGCACCTCTGCAGCCATCTCCGCATCCCCCCTCCTCACTGCACCTCATGTAAGTGTGTGGGCCTCTGCAATCTAGTTTCTAGTTTCCAAAGCTGACCTTCATCCTCAACATATTCCACAGACAAGATCCTGGTGGCTTCTAGCTACACCTCAGATAGTTTCCTATTAGCTCTTAGGTCATAGATTTTGTGTTTTATTTGCAGAAACTGCAGGCCACCTCTGGCCCGCTCTTGCTAACCGAGGAGGAGAAAAGAACCCTGATTGCAGAGGGATATCCTGTGCCCAACAAACTACCACTCACTAAAACTGAAGAGAAAGCACTTAAAAGGGTCCGTCGCAAGATAAAAAACAAGGTATGAAGACATTAATTGCTTTTCTGAAAATGAGCTCAAACTCACAATTTACAGTTGCATATACATTCTTCAGATTAATTGGTCATTCAGAACACTGTTTATTTCAGTAGACACATATATGACAAACAGGGCCCCAGGTGGGGGGAGGGGAGTGAAATACTTTTCCTTTAAATATCATTTTAAGATCACAATACATGATGTCTTGCATATACCACACAATTTCAATAGTTAGTATAATTCAAAAACTAAATTAATTAATTTTTTTAACGTTGTTGGCTTAATGCAATATAGGCTGTCATATTAGTAGCAAAGCTAAATTGTGAAACCAATGGCACGGGTCTGTCTCAAATCACACACTTCTAGTGCACTGAAATGTAGTGAACCTGTTCAGTGTTGTCCAAAATGGAATACTTCTTTATAACACTAGGCAGACATGACATGTGAGTAGCCTGGTACACGACACATGAGCCCAAACTTTTGCACCTGCCTAATTTAGTTTAAACAATTATTGCACACTTTCTGTAAATCCAATAAACTTCATTTCACTTCTCAAATATCACTGTGTGTCTCCTATATGATATATTTAACTGACATTTTATATCGTAACAACCAACGATTTATACTGGAAGATCATGACGATTAACAAGGTTGCCCAAACTTTTTACATCCTATTGTAGGTAGCTGGGACACTTAGTTTTGTTAGTTGAAAGTGTGTATTTGTTTTTACAGTGTAAGGTTAGTCGTAGGAGGTTGTGAACCTCGAGCTTACAGAGGCCCATTTCCACTGCTTGTGCATAGGGCCAGAATTTGATGCTACACCCCTGATGACTAACTATTTATAAGATTAAAAACTTTACAGGTAATAATAGTTAGCTTCTCTGTTAATGGGGAAATAACCAGTTTTTTTCTTCTTTAATCTAGATTTCAGCCCAGGAAAGTCGTAGAAAGAAAAAGGAGTATGTGGAATGCCTGGAAAAAAAGTGAGTTGGGCTGTTGTAGGTTGCAGCTGTTGCAGCACACCACCTGTATTTTTGATATTTTCATAAAAATATATACTTTTGAAATCTGCTCTCTATGCTCCTCTATGTTTATTAAGGATGGCCTTTATCGCTCTGTTATGTATTTTTATATTCTTAACCTCATTAACAATTAAGATTGCATTAAGCATTAATGTCTATCTGGTATTGATATTTTGGCCTTTTGTGTTATTTCAATACTGTGTAGCTACTCTGCAGTAGTGCTCTCAGTCAAATGGCAGTGGCCATTTTGTCCTTCTCCAGTTGCTCAAGCCAGATGATTTATGCAAATTTGAATAATAATTGTCTTTGTATTTTTACTATGTATTGAGGAAAAGTGATTTTGCAAATTACAGGCTCTCTACTATCATAGGGATATAAGCTCCCAAATATGCTTTCACCTCGCGTTGAGTTACATATTTCAGTTTTACCTTTTTTCTAGTTCCTTCAGACTTTCTGATTCTAATTCTGATTCTGACAACTCATAATCTCAAGTTTGGTCAACTGAAACTAAAACCATAGGGTTGCAAAGGGTTTAAAATACAGCCAATGCCTGAAGCACCTTACTGCTACCTGGGAGCCCCTGTAGCAGGAAGCCCGTGTCGGGGTTAGTGATTGCTTCACTTCACTGGTTGATAAGTGTATTTTAATAATTCAAATTTTACCTCTAATTTATTATCTGATTTAATGATCTATTCTAGGCCAGATAAACATGCTACCGTCAGATTCAGTCTGGATGAATAGAGAATTGTAAAATGGAGAAACTGGTGAAAGGTAAAACTCATTTGTTTAACTCAAGGCGAGGTGGAAAATGAATGTAGTTACCCAAATGGTGGAGTATGCTTATTTTAAGGTGACACTGTTACAGTGTATCAATCTAAATTGGTACGGTGGTATAACCGGTGATAAAATATGTTACTAGTGTCTTACGTCATTCTTACTTACATCATACATACTCCCATTTAGCACTTTGCTTAAGTGCTGCATTCTTCAAGGAAGGTTATCTTGACCTTGCTTAGTTCCAGTCAAAAGTTTCCCTTATTTTATGTGTGTTACTAGCATTGAAGTTAATAGCATTGAAAACTGAAGACAGTGACTAGCCTTTGAGTGGAACTAAGCAAGGTTTGTATCCCAAAGTGATGTCCTTAGCATCGCTTAATCTGTCGCAGCATTAGGGTATTTTGAGCCTCAGTCCAGACAACTTTCCTTGAAGAATGCAGCACTTTAGCAAAGTATCACTTCATATTACACAGTAACAACAGTATGTAGGTACACAAAAATACATGATGTTAGTACACTAGTTCATGCTATAACATATTGTTACACGGTAATGCCACTAAACCGTAGTCCATCGGTAACTAACGGGGAAGCCAAAATGTTTTCAGACTGGAGAACGTAATGAGATGGGAGCGTCTTCCAGCTCATTTGCATAGACTGTATGCTCATTTGCCTCAAGTGTCTGACACTTAGAGGCGTCCGTGTGGAAACTCACCCGTGACTTTAGTTTTGCATGGAGACCTTACATTGCGCTAGTTATAGATTTCATGAAAAAAAAGCATAAAATATAACTGAAACGGTACGCAAGTGGACCGAACCGAACATGCCAAACCGAAAAGTTCAATACATCCATGTGAACCGTTACACCCCTACTAATTAGGTAGATACACTGTAATAGTGTCACCTTAAAATAAAGTGTTACCCATAGTAGCACGATACATATAATTAAAATCTAAAATGACGCCTAACAGTAAATCAATCTAAGGCCACACCAATAAAATTAGTTGGTTCTCTGATTTTTTCAGGAAAAATATGGAGCGAGCGAGCGAAATAAAAATAAAAATAAAAAAATGTTCTGAA
>JAGFZM010000291.1:157911-192878 GCA_017657215.1 Limnothrissa miodon | reverse complement strand
AAAAAAAATTTCTGAAGGTAAATTAGCACATTCACAGTTAATGTTCATTAAAGACATTAACTCATGTGTTAAGGAAAAACTAAATGTGGCCTAATTTATTAAACTTTCACACCTCACAGCACACTTTTTGTCATGCAGGTTTTAGGCAATGTTCATGTTTAGGCAACAAATTCATAATTCTGTCATTCTATGTTATGTAAAGGTTTGACGGTTTGTCATTTATTTAAGAGTTTGAGAATCTAAGCACCAAGCAAGCTGGCATTGAGAATTGGAATTGAGGTAGGCCTATGACATATAATGTAGACTACGGGCCAATCCCATTTCTAATTTCTACCCCTACCCCTTCCCCCTGCCCCTTGAAGCAGAGCGAATTGGGACACCCCTTCAACAATCGCATACATCATCAGTACTCTCCGGCAGCTATTACGTTGGCAACATTTTTTTAGCACGGACGCTCGCAATTCGTTCACAACTCAATGCTCTAAACGATCCCTCAAGTCACAAATAACGTTGCACTACTCATTGTATTAGTGATTTTTTTCGTGTGCATTTTATGGAGAAAAGGACCATTACACATTGGAATAACGTTAAGACAATACAACGGTTATCAAACATTTTAAACCATCAATAGTGGAGAAAATACTAACATTTGTGAACTTTTCTGAAGATTCGCAAGGCATTCTGGGAAATTTCTCATACCCCTCCGTTCGGAGTGTGCCTCTGAAAAATCTCCGTTTGGAGGGGTATATAGCCCTACCACTTACCCCTACCCCTCTGTCTTAACGGAAATTGGTACACCCCTACCCCTACACGTGAACGCGCAAAACGGAGGGGTAGGGGAAAGGGGTAGAGCGAAGGGGTGAAATGGGATTGGGCCAAGTCTAGGCTGCTGTAGCCTACGTTCAAACTCATTTTGTCACAGTTCATCACAGGGCATTAGAACGTCAAAATCGCATTGATTCACCAGATAGCAATTAGATAGTGACTAAAACTTCATGATCAGCGCAACGGAGATGAATCTTCATCAACGTGCAGTCACGTGAATCTGGAAAAGAGACTATTTTTTTGCATGTGAAAGTGAAGCGTGTGTGTGCGCGCGTGAATCTGGAAAAGAGACTATTTTTTTGCATGTGAAAGAGAGGCGTGTGTGTGCGCGCGCACGAGGATGTGAGTGTGTTGGCACATGCTATTCATTTATTTATTGATTGATTTTGTGGCGAAACACTTTGAATGGGTTTTTTTTCGCTTCTTAATCAATGAAATATCAAACTCACCTCCACAGAGTTGCACAAGCAGACTGCTCTCGGCACCGTGAGTACAACTGCGCAAAGTTCTCATCCTCTTTAATTTCAGAGTAGGCTACTTGTCAAATCTTTTTCTCTTCTGAATGTTCTAATAATTGCAAACTCTGGCCTAGCAGCATCCACCGGCATCTTTCCTCATATCATGTCTCTTGTCTCTTGCGCTCTGAAGTGAAAGGCGCGATTTGATTGGTTTTCGACGTCACGTGAACGCAGCATGCTTTTTTTTCACCATTATAGCTATCAGCCACGGTGTTTTTTATGTTCGTGTGAGTTCGAATTCAATTTTATTTTTATGTCATTTTGCATTTTTGTCAAGCGGCGAATCCGAGAACCAACTAATTTTATTGGTGTGGCCTAAAGTAAGATTGCATAATTTCCTCTCACATTTATATACATATATATATTCACATTGTTGTGTTGTAATTACTTAAAATATTATTTAGATAATTTATAGTTAATAATGTGAATTCCTCTCACCAGAGTAGAAACATATACTTCAGAGAATAATGAGCTGTGGAAGAAAGTTGAAACCCTAGAGACAGAAAACAGGTAAGTCCCTGATGGATAAGTTTTATAAGCTTTTTCTGGATCATTCTGTGAAATATCAAATAAGCAGATTTGACTATGTCTTTTAAAGGGAAAAACAAGTTACTCTTATCCTGAATCTGGCAAAAGACTGTATAAGATTTTGATGGGATAATCTGCAACCCCCAGATGCACCATTTTCTTTTATAATAGAATAAAAAGCTGAAAAGATGCCTTTGCATATAGTCTTTGCAGCACACGGCGATACCGATACCTGCTGTCTTTTTCATTGCCCGTAGTTGTAAGAAGAAATCAAATGATAGTTTGATGTTGCTTGTCAGCTAAGGGAGGATATAGTATGTACCATGCTCACAGAATTTTGTCAACCTGTATAATTTATTGTCAAATGGTTTGTGGTGAAAATTATTCATACACACAACAAACATGTTTCTTCAAAAACACTCAACACAAAACCCATACCATATTGTTCAAGGATTATTCAATGCAGATTTCACTTTGGAACAATTTTTCAGCAACTTAGCCCTAATAGGCAAAAAGGACCCAGTGATACTGCCACCCTCTCATTAACAATATAGTTTTCTTACATTGAAGTCAGAATGCGGTGTTACATCTTCCCCTATTTATGACTCCAATCATCTGTTTCATGATTGGAGCTCTGGCAGAGAACACAGGCCCCCTAGAGTGGAGTTCAAAGGCAAGCACACCCAGAACCTAGGATACACAGAATGGGGCTTCTTCCCACATACACAGACCACTCTGCTAATGCTGCTTTCAAAGCTAATGAAATTTGCTGCTCATGTGCTGTTAATAGATTTTAATTCTGCAGTGAGAAAGGCAACATATTCATGTGTCTCTTTCTAAGATGAGATTTCTAAGATTTCTTTTGATGAGTGATGGCCAGGTTGTATTGAGACTTCGAATTGTGTATCGAGCATGTCAAGTGATTTTTAGCCAACGTGTGTCAAAATGGTGAAATCGCGTGACGTTTGAGGCCTCGTTTGCCGTGCGAGCGTTTTGAATCTAGACTGATAGATCGACTATAAAGATGTTCCATGAAGAATACGCACTTTTTTCAGAAGTATTTGCGTTGGATTGCATCTTGTGCATTACTCTGACAATGGAGAAGAACAAGAAGAGGATGTTTTCGCCTGTTTGGGACTACGTTGATTAGATTTCTCCCGGTGGGCTATACAACAGTTTAAAAGGCTTGTTACTTAAAGGTGCTCTAAGCAATGTGACACGTTTTTAGGACTAAAACATGTGTTGTTACATACAGCAAACATCTCCTCACAATCTGCTAGCTGCCTGTCCCCTGAACACACTGTAAAAAAACGCGGTCTCTGTAGACAGCTCCACAAACGGCAACATAACACAGTGGGCAAACCTAGCATAACAAACAAAAACGAAACATAACAGTGTTCTAGCCAATAAACGACAAGGTTCATGACTGTTTCGGGAGGCATGGGATGGAGGGGGAGGAGTAAGCTAACTTATAACGCTTGAACCGATCTCTGGAGCTATCGTCCGTTTTGCTATGTAGCTCGATTGTTATCCTCGTTTTGTAAGTCGCTTTGGATAAAAGCGTCTGCTAAATGCATAAGTGTAAATGTAAATGTAAAATGTTTTGTTTGACAATACTTCGAACGTCAACAAGAAGTGACGTGAAACAGCATCGCTTAGAGCGCCTTTAACATGTAAAGATAATATTAGTAGATTAATATATCATCATAGGTTAAATTTACTTACAATATATCCATTGGTGAAATGGCAAATTTGTGCGAAAGTGATATCTTATAGCAACAATGCAATCCATGTTGCGGCATTACCGTGGCTTGCATAATGGCAGAACTGATTCGGATGTAATGATTGAAGGTGTTTATATATGTATTATTTACTTACTCCTATTGAATTATTTACTTACTGCTATTAAGGTTTAGCAAGTTGGTTCACTTTAACTTTTGTCACTTAAAGGCCCACTATGCAGCATTTTTCATGTAATTAATCCATTTCATGTTTAGGATGCAAAAATGAGTCATTACACGGCGAACGAACGGTGTAGAATGGGCCACCGTGGCCAATAGCGGTAGATACAGCACTTGCAATGTTCAGCAGCGCGGTCCGCCTCCAATAGAATGCAGTGCAATACAATGCAATACAGCGGTCTTTAGAGGGAGCTCGTGAGAGAGAAAAACAGAACGTTGCTTAGCCCCTCTTTAACCTCAAAGTTACAAAAACACCTCTTAACCCCATTTATCAAAATGAGACACAGCTGCAAAAGCACAAATTTGTACATTCATCACAATAATTTTACTCCCAATGTCTCCATGAAATTATTATTTCGTGTATTCATAGAAATGTACCACAATTGGAAAAGTGCCTGAAACTACCTTACATAAGCATGGTGCAATTTCTTCCTGTTAATTTTTTTTTTATTTACCACTATATGCCCTTAGTGAGCATTTGAAGCTCATATGAGGCCTCGAGAAATTAACCTTTTTGCAACATATTTTGGTGAAAAGCTTTAGCAAGGCCTCATCTTGCCATCACTAGTGCACATCACTTTTGATGCCCTTTCTTATAACTGTTCTGAATTTATTATTAAAATAATAATGATGCCAGCTCATCATGCAGAATCTGATTCTTGTCTCTGGATAGAGAATTATTGAAGTGGGTGAAGATGACCAGTTGCCAATAGATACAGTGAAACTCCTGTTGTCAGGATAAGACTTAAGCCATCTGAGAACCGTCCAACCCAGTGTTCTAGCCTGTGAAGGAGTGTCATGATCAACGGTGTCAAAAGCCACACTAAGAGTCCAACCCAGTGTTCTAGCCTGTGAAGGAGTATGTCACGATCAATGGTGAATAGAATATCATGCAAGACTGCCAGCCAAAATCCGATTTTTAGCCCATCCAGATTGGAACTGGATGGCATTTTTGTAGTCTGAACAGTGACATACCACATGAAATCCAATTTTAGCAAAACAGATCCCAACCACCTTCGGGAGGTAGTTTCATATTGCATTCGTATTGCATTTGGGCTGATGCATTGTAGTCTGAACAGCTCCCAACACTTACGCGATGCCAGACAGCCCGCCTATTTCGAGTTGTGGTGCTACGTTACGAGCATGGAGGAAAATGCTAAAAACAATTCTCCTTGGACAGAGGAAGAAACTGCATGCCTCATAAATCTTTCATTGGACAGTCCCATTTCCCCAAAGCTAGAGGGAATGTATCGAAATAAAACTGTTTTTGAAAGTATTTCACACACTTTGAGGGAAAGAGGGTTTTGGCGGTCTGTTCAGCTTGTCGCAATTACATGACGTCTGACAATACATGCACTGCATGGCGCTTCCGCTCGTTCCTACAGCAACCTGTCAGATTGGTCAGTAATGTGGCCCAGTCTGAACAGAGCCATATCCGATTTCGACACTTGCTAAAAACAGTGTGAATAGTCAGCCCTAAAAATCGGATATGAGAAGGAATCCAATTTGAATCAGATTCGCCTGCAGTTCGCTCGCAATTATTCAAAGGGGGAATAGGGTAGACCATCAGGGTTTTCATAGGGCTCATGAGTAGTAGGTAGGCCTATAGAGGGTGGTAGAGGGCAAGGCTGCACCAAGAGTCAAAAACATCCAAAAGCAATAAAGTTCAGAAAATTAAAAGTTAGTTGTCTAATACCATTTGTATTTTGGTGAAAGTATTTACTATCAAATAGATCATATCTGGTCCAGAAGTGGTCAAAATATCAGGGCTTAGCAGATAGGACCCAAATGCAGAATCTTACAGTCACAGAAACTTTATTTTTAAAGATAACTGGGCACACAGAACGCGGTTACACCACTAACGCTGACTACAGACAGACAAGACAGACAGGACAGACAGACACACAGACACACACACACACACACACACACACACACACACACACACACACACACACACAGACACACACACACACACACACACAGCAAGATTACAGGCAGCAACACTTAACCCAGACTTCATTTAACAACCTAAAGAAAGCAACATGGAGGGCAGATAACAAAGGACAGACTATGGACACTGTAACATTAGCACACTATTAGCAGACAACCTAGAACATAGACTACAGACGACATTTTACAAAGACTATGGATAGCAACATTAAACAATGATAACACAGACACCAAGACTCAACACGGGTAAGACCACAAACACAGATTCAGGCAACTAGGCTTAACACAGACAGCTAACATAGACTAACCAGACACTCTCCACAAAGTGCACAGACGGACTGACAAAGACAGACCGAAGAGAACCCACTTAGATACCACCACCAATGAACCAATAATTAGACAATCAAGGACAGGTGCAAACAATGACAAGGACAGAGCAGGGAAGGGGGTGTGGCCAACAGAGAACCAACACACACAGGTACAAAAACACACAAGCCGTCCACCAGAGGACGCCAGATCACAACCTCACGGCCGTGTTAAGTTAAAGCCAGCAGCTACGCAAAAATTGCGAAGCCATTGGTGAAAGCCAGTTAAAATATTCAGAACCCTTTGGATGGAATTGGACCTGAGAGGACACAGCCTATGTAGTAAGATGCTGTGCTCGACAGTATCAAAGGCAGCACAGTGGGATTAATATTGATTTGCATCTATTTTTAGATGAGATAAGAGATCATTGAAGATTTTTACTTAGGCGGATTCTGTGCTATGGTGTGCTTGAAAGCCAGACTGGTAGGTTTCCTGAATGTTGTTTTCGTCTACAAATTTGCTTAGACACTATTTTTTCAAGATTTTTTTTATATATAAATGAGAGGTTAGATATAGGTTGGTAGATAGCCAGGTGTCAGGGTAGCAGTATGTTCAAAGGAAACAGCTGATCTCTTGTATCTTCCATTCAGTTTGTCCATTAGTTTGGGGATGATAACCCAGCGTTAGACTTACTGTTACCCCCATCAAATGGAGGAAGGCTCGCCAGAAGCATGACATAAACTGTGTCCCCCTGTCAGATACTACATCTTCTAGCATCCCAAAGTTACGGAAAACGTGTGAACTTGGCTTCACAGGGAGTAGGTAGGATCTGCAGGAGCGGTTGGTGGTGCAGGGTCAGATTCGCTGGCGGTTGCAATCTGTTTATCCAGAGCACACAAGATGGGGCTCATGACAACGCCCGTTAGTTGCTCTGACACCTCTTCTGGGTGATACATTTGAGATGAGGTGTCCGCTCTAGGACTGTGGGTGCCTTACTGCCCACTGACAGTTAATTTGAATTTAGGACAGGGTGTATGGCCACTTAACTTAGGATCCTAACTTAAGATATTCCTATCTTAGGATGGTCTATCTCAAGATGATCTCAAGATAGGATAGGATTTCAGAGTTAGGAAGTTTCTGTAATGAGGCCCCTGTAGGTCTGTAGGTAGTTGGAGAAGTTGAAGCAGTTGAAAACGAGAGCCCACCTGGCTTGGCGAAGGTTGAGTTGTTTGGCTTCTCTTAGATACTGAAGATTCTTGTGATCTGAAAATGGTAGTTTAGTCCCCTCCAACCAGTGTCTCCACATTTCCAGTGCCAACTGAATAGCGAGCAGTTCCTGATTGCCAATATCATAATTGGACTCTGCAGGGCTCAGTTTCCTGGAAAAGAAGGCACATGGATGGAGAGGAGGATTACCATGGTACTGTGAAAAGCACCAACCTCTACCACAAATTTATTTTCCGGATCTGTGTGACTGAGGACCGGTAATAGGGACCTGGGGCCTCATTACAGAAAAAATTCTAACTGTCCATCCTAATTTAAGTTGGGGACTTAAACATTGGAAAAATCCTAACTTCCTATTACAGAAACAATTCCTAACCTGTTGGCAGTTTCTTATTTTATCTTTGGCCTCCTATCTTATCTTAAATTAGGAAATCCTAACTGTTCTGTCAAACTGATTTTTCGATTGGCAATCGTCAGGTTATGTCTGTTTCTGCCACTTCGAATGTGCACGAGATTGATGGAACGGATTACTTTAACGTTAACTCTGAAGAAGTTAGGTGTAGGACAGTCGGAGCCCTTAAATTTTTCGCCGGCAGATATGGGAACCGAAAGTTTGAAGAAGCGGAGGGCGTTTAATTTTACCCACGACGAGCTGGAGGCCTTAGTTGCGTCGGTGGAGGAGAGGAAGCCACAATTATTTGGGAAATTCACCCCTACGTTAACAGCTCAAATAAAGGAAAAGAAGTGGGAAGAGGTGGCGGAGGCTGTCTCAGCGGTTTGTGGAGTGCAGATGACGGTGGACAGAATTAAAAAGAAGTGGTCGACGCTAGCTAGTGATGCGAAGACAAGAGGGGCCTTACAAAAGAGGGACCGGGCTAAGACGGGTGCTGGTGTGACGGAGGTTAAGCCGTTAACCACTATGGAGGAGAAGATCCTGGCAGTCATGGGGCAAGTTTACACCGAAGGTAAGTTGCGTTCAATGCTAGCTGATCTAGCCGAGCTAGCTTGACAATTGTGGCTAATCTGTCAAAGTCTTAATGAATTAAAATTGGCAAGATTGTTTGTGTTTTAAGGTTAGGTTGATCATAAGCCTAAAGGTTAAACCACAGATTCACAAAATATGTATAATTAGTGTCAGTGTGTTTTCATTTTGAGAGAGGTAGTGGGTGTCCTGTTGGTTCACAGTTCACGTTATCTGTCACTTTGTAGCTTAGCCTGCTGCTATGCTGTAACGTTAAAGAATGTAAAATGTAGCAAAATGGTGGTCGCGCTTCCGACAACTTCAATTCAATTCAATTCAATTCAATTCAATTTTATTTATATAGCGCATTTTTACAAAAGGCATGTCACAAAGCGCTTAACACAAGAGGCCCAATGAGCAACAGGGGCAAGGAAAAACTCCCTAGCAGCGTTTTTTGTTTTTACTTGTTATGGTAGAGGAAGAAACCTTGGGCAGTTCCGACGGCTCAAGGGGCTAACCCAACTGCCTAGGGCAGGTTTTCAGTCTCTCAGATGGTGAGTAGTCCACTATTATTCCATTAGATACACATTACAAGAAAATTTTGGTAAATAAAGTAAAGTAATATAGGAGTCCCATTAGAATCCCAGGATATAGTCCCATGTCATTAGGCGCAGTCAATCCAGGGGCCAGCTAGAGGCTGTATCAATCATGTCAGGGTCATCTGTGAAGCTGAAGGCAGACCACCCAGGAAGCCAGAGATACAGGATCAGGCAGTGGAAGGCAGGGGTGACCCTGAGCAGGGAGGCAGTGGCATGGACAGTGGAGTGGGTTGAGGACCATTCATGAGTGCCGCCGAATCACGTTGGAAGAAGGTCCCAGGAGAACCCAGGAGGTGCAGGCGCAGGCAGTGGAAGGCAGTGATGACTCACGACAGGGTGGTAAAGGCATGGAAAATCAGAGAGGAGATGAGTTAGAACAGTCTCCATCAGATTTCAGAGAATGTGAGTTATATTGCATGTGAAACCATATACAGATGCTGGCTAAGTGAAGAGAGAGAAGTAAGTGGAGAGGAAAGAGAGAGGAGGAGAAAGAATAGTGAAAATTGTACGGGTTAACAGATGGGTGGATTGTGGCGGCATTAAACTATAGCAGCATAACTAAGGTATGATGTATAACAAGCCAACACCACCAAAGGAAATGGTCAGTGGCCACCAAGCCCTGGACGGGAGCTTACAGCAGACTACAGCAACTAACGTTAGGTGCTTACTAGTTAACTGGGGGTTGGCAAAATGCCCATGCTGACAGCACCGGTATCATAAAAAAACATTTTGTGTGTCACAGGCATTTCAACCGGCACAGAGGTGGGTGAGAGCTTGGGTGAGATTTTGGAGAAGAAAAGAGAGCTGCCTGAATCGTCCCAGGTCATATTGACACTGATGGACTATGACGGCAGGAGCAACCAGCAACCATCATCCCATCTCCTGGTGAGTGTTTTTTAAAATAGGGGATGCTATTGAAATAAATAGGTTGAAGTTTGTAATGCCCTAGTTACTCTATGCTACCGTTCAAGAAAAACAATGTGTAGATCACAGTTTCACATTCTTCTCAACAGCTAAAAAGAAGAAGCAGACATCCCTGCAAGAGGAGCTTCTGGAGTTGGAGAGGGAGAAGTTGATGTGCATGCAAGAGCAGCTTAAGATTGAGAGAGAGAGACTACAACTGGAGAAGGACAAATTTGAATTTATGAAGGACTGTTTCAAACGTGGAAGGGACTTCCTGGATCTTTATGAAGTATAATGGCAAATAATTTGTACACATTTCAATTTGATTGATTTGCACATATTTATTAATAATATTGTTAAATTAAATCTTTTAAATCAAACTGCATTGTTTGGTTTTAATTAGGCCTCATCTTGTAAAGTGATGTGCAATTAGGTTGTTTCTAGCAGTTCTGCCAGTCTGTGCACCATCATGTATGCCATCATGGCCTTCCTCCTCATCTTCAGCCATGGCTGGGATGTGCTCAGGGTCCGGGAGATTAGCCATTCTGCATATGTTGTGCAACACAACAGTGGCCTTCACAAACATCACTACCTTCTCTGGGGAATACTGGAGATATCACCCACTCATATCATGGCATCTCCATCTACAACAACATAAATTCATCAGAAGTGCACTAACCAGTTAGTTTGTATTGCTATATGATAGTTTCAGTTATGCTACAGTGCCTCAACTATTTGGTATGTTATAGTCCATATGTTAAGTAATACATTTGCTACATTGTTGAAGTGTACAGTATAGTGTAACACTGCCATTTTCATTAGGGTGAATTTTCTTACACTCCTTATCTAGTTTTTGAATGCTCAAAGGCAGCATGTGTCTCACCTTCCTTTCCATATACCATACAACCTCTCCTGACGACTACGGCACCTTTTGTGTGCCACATTGTACCTCCTCTCTGCATCTGTATGCTCATTCATAACTGGTGTCATTAGGTAGGGTTTCAGGGGGTATCCCGAGTCCCCCAAAAGCCATCCACTTGCCCTACCCTCACTCAGGTATGCATTGATACCACTGTAAATACACAGATTTTAAATTTGAAATACTATTCAAAGAAGAAACAATAGTGAATGTTAACTGAATGGGGCATAATGAAATGTGAATAAATCTGAGTTAATGTGCACCATTCACATTAGTTGCTGGTTCACTATTTGACAGCAATAGGTGACCTCAAACAGGGCTATGGATTGATTCACACAAAACTATACTACAACTGTACAATAAAGTAAATAAAACACTATATGAATGTATATGAAAGACCCACCTGGTGTTAAATATGAAAGAGTCGTGGATGGATCCAGGCCACTTTGCCAACAAATGCCGAATCACCATATTTTGGTCCCCTATGGCCTGAACATTGATTGCATGGTATCCCTTACGGCATACATACGCAGGCTCAGTTGGACCACTTGGTGCTTTGATGGGGAAAAGTGACCCGTCAATAAGCCCAATTACCCCTGGCATCCCACTCTGTCTCAAAAACTCCTCCTTAATAATAAAATTAAATGTCCTGGCAGGCGATAAAATGACATTTTGAAATGAAATTTAAGACATCATTATGTGGTCTCAGAAGCCTTTCAGCCATTAAATTTCTGTTGTCTGCATTGTCTTCATCTCCATGCAGACCTACTAGCAGTGCTGCAGCCATTTTTTTTCAGTTACTGACAGTTAATTTGAATTCATGACAGGGTGTATGGCCACTTAACTTAGGGATCCTAACTTAAGTAACATTACTTCTGTATTACATTTTACATTACTTCTGTAATGGCTAAATTCCTATCTTAAGATAATATAGGATCTCTTCCTAAGTTAAGTTAGGAAACCTCGTTCTGTAATACCAAAATTCCTAAATGCCTATCTCATGATAGGATAGGATTTCAGAGTTAGGAAGTTTCTGTAATGAGGCCCCAGGTCCAAGAGTTGGATTCGGACGTGGGAGGAGCAGGACAATGAGTGGGCGGGGCAAGCGGAAGACCAGTTGTGATATCAGGGCATCAGGGTCAAGGTTGGGCTTTTTGATAGAGGGCTGATAGATGTCTTGAAAGTAGTAGTAGTAAATATGCAGTACTCCAGTACAGTTTATATAATATCATGACTGAGCCTTCAGGTTACTGAGCCTGAGGTTAATACAGAGACAGATTAGGGAGAATACAGATCTTTAATAGTATCCATATTAAAGATTTATTTTGAATTGATACACATTTACTACGATATTTTTTTACTGTAAATCTGTATTTCTACAACCACAGATCTCTGCTTCAGCAACTCCAGAAGCTCCAGGCTCTTGTATCAGAGAAAATGCCTCGTTCCTGCAGGATGGCCTCCACACAAACAGGCACTTGTCTTATGGTGAGCACTTCAAATTAAAATTTTACAATTACAGGTAATTGTCTCAATGCAAGAACTTCAAACTAAAAATACATAACACAATAAGTATACATAAGGAGCTCAGAGAATGAGGGATTCAAATATTCTAAAGTACAAATGTTGGCTTCTTCTGGAAGTAAACCACATTTTGTAAGAACCTGCAGCACATTAAATAAATAAGTTTAAGTCCTTATTTTAACAATGTATAAATCTGAATGTGTTATGACTGTGTATCAACAAACCAAGATGAAGATTCGTTTCCCCAGCTCTGCACTAAAGTATGGAATACATGTATTAGAGAAGGGGTCAAAATGTCAGTTAAAGAGTACTTTAACTGTTCCGTCACTCACCCTATCCTGTCACTGAGCACTTGAATGATTTTCTCTAGTATTCTTCATTGCAGCCTAAATTCAAAATACAGTATATCAAAGAACTTACAAGGCCATGTTACAAGGCCATGTTGACATTCAAATTTCAATAGAGTGTGAAGAACAATGACTTATGATGTCACTGATGTAGTCACTCTTACACTTCTGCATTTACAGCTTTGGGGACTTAACCGATTATCTGGGACAGTTTTTACTAAATATGATTATGTATTATATATATATATATGTGTGTGTGTGTGTGTGTGTGTGTGTGTGTGTGTGTGTGTGTTATAGTGTTAACACTGGATTTAAAAATTTCAGTGAATTTACATGGGTTATAGATATGAATAGTTCTTTCAGTAAATTAACTTGTTTTTGAAAGTTATTAGTTATATTACTTTGATTAATTCAGATTGATTATTTATGAATGGTGACTGGTAATCTATTTTCTATTACATCACAAACATAACCTTGCCAAATCTGTGCACGGGAAATTGAAAGCTGTAGGTTATATTGGCTAAACCGTAGTCTTCAGAGGGACATTGTGAGGTCAACTTTAAGGACTAGCCTCTGCCACAGCCAGTATCCTGCTCACAGAGTGTGGTTCTCTCTGACCAGGTGGTGGGGGTATGTTTTGTCCTTGTGCTGAGTTCACTTGTGCCATGTCTGCCTGAACTCTCTGCCACATCACACATGGTGAAGTCCTCCCCTCTCCCCTTGGCTGACGTCTACACCACCAGCCAGGGTATGTCTGCCCCTCAACCCTATCCTTTCATATCTCATATTCTGTTGTGTGTTAAACTGCTCGAAATAAGTCCCACACATTTTCAATTCAATACAATTTTATTTATACACACATTATTCAAGTCATTATTCATGTCTCGTAGTGATTCGCGGCAGTGAGCAACCACACTAAAAAAAAAGCTTAAACTTAAAAATTCAAGGCAACTTGATGCACGGAATTGTAACCTCGAAAATGTTTTTGTGTTGTGTAAACTCAAAAATTCTATGCATATAGCTTTTAACTTTTAAGATTTCAAGGGTATTTTTTTTTTTTTTTTTTTTTTAACAGTGCATAAGCAACAGGGGCAAGAAAAAACACCCTATTTTACATCTTGGTAATTAGTCCATAGTGTATAGCATCATAAAAATCCCAGGATATAGTCCCACATTATTAAGAGCAGTCAAGCCATTGATTGTTAACAGTAGGGCTGGGTTAAAAAAAATCAATCAATCAAATCGAATTTCCTGTGAAGAGGCCAAAATTGATTCAGAATCTTTTGAATCAATCTTTTTACAGTTTTCCCAGTCGCTTTGGTGCGTTTCTCAAATCACAATTAAAATTCTCATAACTATTAGTTCAACCTCCACAACATTTAGTCATTTGTGCACATCATTGTAGCAATTTCTCCTTCCTCTGAACAAACCGCAAATGCTTTTGGACATGTATTAGTTCCTTTCTTACAATTCTCTGCTGTTTTTTAACATTTACATTTGCTTATGTCATGTCTGTCAAAATGTATTGTACTTATGGATGCTGAACAGTCGTTCTCAATAAAACGAATAGTCTTACTTTCATTGCTTGAGTCATTACATACAAAATTGTTGAACTAGTTATCAAATGTCAAATATTAGCTGTCTGTCAAGCAATTTCTATACCGTTTTTTATCATTTTTTTCCTGGAAATGTCTCCTAAATTGAACAGTGTCTAAGGTAAACTTTCATTCACAAGGAGGTGTGTGAAGTATTAAAGTATTGTAGTTGTAACCAAAGACAAGCCACTTGTTCAGTCACTCATGGATGAATCCCATAGGAAGTCTTAACTTGTCCCTGTTGCTCATTGGTGTACTTTGTTGTGAAGTGCTATGAGACATGTCTTTTGTAAAATGTGCTATACAAATGAAATTGAATTGAAAACTCAGCAGCACCTCTACTTCCTGTGCAAACTCAACCGAGCAAGTGCCCCACCACCCATCATGACCACATTTTACAGAGGAACCATTCAGAGTATCCTCTCCAGCTGCATCACATCACCACCTGCCACACCTGGAAAGCGATCACAATTGTAAGTGATGCCAGTCACCCTGCACACTAGTGATTGCCATAAGTCGAAGTCTCGAGGTTTTCACGTAATTTTTATCGAGGCGTGTCAAAATGGAGAGATCACGTGACGTGATCGGTTGCCGAGTGGTTGCCGTGAATCTAGGTTGATTTTTGCGGGACATCTTGACTATAAAGATGTCCCATGAAGAATATGCGCTCGTGGGTTTTTGTCAGTGGTTGGGGACAGTTTTTCAAAAGTGTTTTTTTGCGGTGGATTGCAACTTGTGCATTACTAAGACTAACAGATTTAACAGATGAACAAGAAGAGGAAGTTTTTGCCTGTTTTGGAGTACATTGATCAGATTTCTCTGGGTTAGCTTATGCAATAGTTTAAAAGGCTAGACGTGTTACTAAACATGTAGCTTAATGACGTTGAAATGTCAAATTTGTGCAAAACACCTCATCCATGTCGAGGCATTACCGTGGTGTGCATAATGGCAGAACTGATTCTGATGGAAGGATGGAAGGTGTATATACAGTATATGTATTACTGCTATTAAATTATTTACTTACTGCTATTAAAGTAAGTTGGTTTGTTCCCTTGGCTTTTGCTTCCAGGAAACAAGAGCTGGATCAGGCATTGGTTGACATTATTTTGTCACTTAAACTCTCCAGTTACAAAAAACACTGCTCCCCATAAATCATAGTTACAAAAGCACTTCATCACATGTGTACATTCATCACAATATTTTCACTCCTGCAAGTCCACTTTGCAGTTTCTGCCGAGAAAATGCAGTCAAGTTCTAGTTGTTCCTCATTGAAATAAATGGGAGAAATGGTTGTGTGTGGGTGGGTGCGTGTGTGCTGGCGGGGGGGGGGGGGTGCTGGTGGATAGGGGGTGGGGGGGGGGGGGGGGGTGGGGGGGGGGGTGAGAGGGGGGGGGGGAAGGGGGGGTGGGGTTGAATAGGGGTGTTGAGGGGGGTGTAAGAACCATTTTCCATGCATGGACATGGAATGCTGTAATTGTCCACTGGGGGCACTATCATGTAGCTGGGGTTATTGTCAGGTAATTGGGAAATGGTAATTTAGGGGGCAACCCCCGTTCAGGTGACAGGTGTTGCCTGACGGAGGGGAACACGCACAGTTTTTGACCGCTCCGTTCGACTCTGCTCAAGCTCGCTGTATGTAGCCTATGTGACTAATCGTTGAATCGAATGACATGTGAAGATTTGTGGTGAGCAATAATAAATGCACAAACGAAGAATTCAAAGGATTGTTTATTTAAACAAGCGTGATACATCTGCTGAGCAAGCGCGTCAGATTGGCGTGGTGTGAAACAACCCCTCAGGGGCTTAAAGTAGTTGGCTTGGCCTCTATATCTAAGTCAAAAACTGTATTCTCACGCCATTGAGACGAAACAATAAGTTTATCGAATGTGGATTTAGTTGTTTGCGTGCGTTTGGGTGAAGCTACAGACAGCTGACTTTACTACAGACAGCTGACTTTACTACCGAGCCGAGGACAGCTAGGTTTGAAGACCTAGTTAAAGTGATTGAAAGACAGGTTAGTGTCCTATCTGATCCCTTGTACGGCAACATTACCGACCCACCCACTGGACCAACTGGAGGAGGGTTTGCCAGTAAAGATATTCCGAGCAGAGAGGTAAAGGAAAGAGCTTTGCTACCACCGTCACACCTGTGGAGTCTGGGTGCAACAGAGGCTCAAAGACTGCTTCGTCTAGTCATAGCTATGCCGCAGACTCAAACTGTGCATGTTGTGATCAAATTCACTCTCTAGACAACCTGAAGGGGATCTCACCCAAGTTGTGCCATCTTTGCTTTGAGGAAACTTTCCTGAAGAGGTTGTTGAAACGGTAAGAGAGAACTTTTATGTAGACAACTGCCTGAAGAGTGTGGCATCTGATGAAGAAGCTCTGTCCATGGTGAAACAGCTGACCACGCTCTGTCAGAAATGAGGCTTTAGTCTGACGAAATGGACTAGCAACAGTCGCCCTGTGTTGCAGGCTTGGCCTGAGGACCACCGAGCTAAGGACTTGAAGGAACTGGATATGGACCGTGATGAACTTCCCATTGAAAGAGCCCTTGGCCTGAGGTGGTGTGTGGAAGAGGACACCTTTACATTCAAGCTGGAAATACAGCAGAAATCGTGCACCAGGCGTGGAATGCTATCAGTCTCCAGTTCAGTCTATGATCCTCTGGGGTTCCTTGCACCTGTGATGTTGCCTGTAAAACTCATGCTGCAAGAGCTGTGCAGAAGAAATGTTGGATGGGACAACACTGTACCTCAAGACCTCTTGCATCAGTAGACAAGGTGGTTAGAGGAGCTGGATGTGCTGTCTGAGTTCTATGTGAGCAGATGCATCAAGCCCCAAGGATTTGGAGAGATTGTTAAAGCCCAGATACATCACTTCTCTGATGCTAGCGAGTCAGCATATGGGGCAGTCACTTACCTCAGAATGGAGAACAGCCAAAAGGACATCCACGTTGCATTCCTGATGGGTAAGACCAGAGTAACACCACTAAAAGCAATCACCATCCCTCGCTTAGAGCTGACCGCTGCTGTTTTTGCCGTTCGTGTTGATCTGATGCTGAAGGCTGAGCTTCGAGTGCCATTACAGGAGTAATGAGGACAGGCGCTTTCACACCTTTGTGGCGAATGGGGTTACAACCATAAGGGAGTCTACAACACCTTCCCAGTGGCGATACATCTGCACTAAAGACAACCCAGCAGACGATGCATCAAGAGGGCTGAGGGTCCAACTCTTCATTGACCACAACAGGTGGATGCAGGGTCCAAGCCTGCTGTGTCAGCCAGAACAGGACTGGCCATCTGACAGAGTAAACATTGTGATCAGGCCAGACAACCCGGAGGTCAAGAGAGAAGTGGTGGTAAATGCAGTGAACTTAAATGCGTCCCCGGACAGTACCAGCCATCTTATTACCTACTTCTCAGACTGAAAGAATCTGAAGGTAGTGATAGCCTGGCTCCTGAGACTGAGGAAGCTGCTTCTGCTCAGGGCTCACAGAAGGAAGGAGCCTGAGGCCGCCAAAGGCATCCAGAATGTTACTGTGCCTAGTGGGGGGTTGACTGTAGAAGATCTGCATGAGGCTGAGGATTGCATAATTTGCTTCTGTCAGCGGCAAAGGTTCAAAGAAGAAATTGACACCTTGTATACAGGGAAGACAATTAATAAGCAAAGAGTGCTCTACAAGCTGGACCCGCGACTGGAGGACGGTCTCCTAAGAGTCGGAGGGCGACTAACTAGAGGTTCTCTGCCAGTGGAAGCCAAGCATCCACTGATTCTATCAAAGGATCAGCATGTGGCCACTCTCCTACTGCGCGACATTCATCAGCGGGACACAGAGACACAGAGTCGGCGCTCGAGTACATCTATTGGTGGGGCGTGGGTCAGCAGCACTGCTCTTTGAGAAATACAGTACATATTAATGCAGTGGATTCCAACATGTTTTTCTTTATTAGTATTTGTTACTATTATTACATATTACTTACTATTGTTATTACCTACAATAGTTGAGGATGTGGTCTATGCAGTTTACGCATTCACAAGCAGGCAAGACGATAAGCTGCCAAGGAAGCTAAACGCTATTTTATGCAATAGTTGTCTAGGTCAGTGAGTCAGAAATAGTTTATTTACCAATCTCAACAGTTCATTAAAACATAATGGCCTGCAATAGATTGGAAACATGGGACAACATCTCCACACTTCTCAAAAACTCCCCCGGACATCACTGATAAGCACACAATCAGCAGCACCGACACAAGACCATTCAGGCAGTCACGTACAGCCTCTACGAAACACGAATGCAAGACCCAGCCAACTATTCATCACCTAGTAGGCCTAATATTGACAAAGCCAGGGCTAGCAGTGAAATAAGCGAAGGGCTTACTGTCAAAAAGGTTGCAGGAAATGAATCGGCAGTGATAAACCATTTTCTTAAATCCATTGTTTTAAATCATTAGGCCAGTGGTTCTTAAACTTTTTTGATCATTCCCCACTTAGAAAGAAGGAGAATTTTCGCGCCCCACTTGACCTTTATCAACCCCCCCCCCACACACACACACTTGGAGACTTCACACCCAAATCACGCTGTTCACTTTTATAGTTTGTTCTGTCCTTTATTGTTTGTCTAATGTAAACAAGGGGCAGTGAGAAACGCAATTTCGATTCCTTTGTATGGCTAGTACATGTAAAGAAATTTACAAAAAAAATGACTGACTTTTACTTTGATGTCCTCAGCAATAATAAAACCATAGTGAAGTAAATGTAAATAAATTATTTTTTATTAAAATAAAGTCTAAATAGTATTGTATTCTGTGAGTATTCTGTTATCGTCTCTAGTTTAATGTGTCTTGTACTTCTACGTCATTGTACTGTGTCTTTGTCTACCTATGTTTTTTGTCTTTGTAACTGTCTACTTGTTTGCAATAAAAAAATAAAAATAAAGTCTAAATACAACCTTACAAAATCTTTTTTTAAAAAGGACTTCAAGCCACATTGAATTCACTATAAATATATCTGAATATATCTGTGTATCTACAAAAGGTTTATTCATTTTATAACAACATAACTGACACATAATAAATTGCATGAAGAAACATTACCTGCAACCAGTGGCAGTGACTTTTTCATTGTCCGTCATTTTGACGGACAGGGTCGTAAAAAAATCTGGCATAGTCCATTATTATCCGTCATTTTATTTAAACTTTTAAATGGTGATATAGACAATAGCCTAATGCTTATATTTAATAAGCCTTCTTTTTATTGACTCAATTTCATTTCAAAAATAATTCAGAGAACAAGAGTGCATGGGGATGGCGCTGTACGATGGCTGCCGTTAGCCGTACCTCCACTTTATTTTTCACCCTCTCTGGGCTTTTTATGTTTTTCTTTTTCATTTCTGGCACTTTACTGTAGCCTACAGGGGGGCCTTGAATGTGGTTGTCACTTTGTTTGGTTCGGCGGAGTCCCTGTGAATTTGGAGGAGCTTGTTGGTTTTGGACATTTTTTTTTTGCAAAGTGAGTGTGTTTACTTTGAATGATGCGTTCTGACCGACCGTCGTTTTCTCTGTCTGCCCTGCCGTCTTTGTCTGCGGAGCTTGGAGGAGGTCAGGCGGAGACCCGTTGTGAGTGTTGAATGTGGAGGGCTGCGGAGGCCTATGGAGTGGAGGACAGGAACTCACGGGAGGGCCGTGTTTGGAGGAGGGCGGCGCTGCCTACAGATCGGCTGCTGTCCAGTGGTCTCCGACGCAATATCATCCCCTACTTGGTGTCGCTCCTGTGTCCCGACTTCAGCTGCGAATCCACGACCTCAAAGTCATCTTAGCTCGCCTTCTACATGGATCCTGAGTCCTGGTTGTTTGAATGAGCTATTTATGTACAGTGGCTAAATGGCAATGGCTATTTATTTTGTTTTCTTCTTTCCCTTTATCCATCTTCTCTTCAATGCAATTTCACTGCATGTTTTGCGTTAGTGACTCATGTATGTGACAAATAAACTCCTTGAATCCTTGCATTATCTAATAATTTATTTATATAGTTCTGAAGTAAATAGGTGAACAGAGATTCTGATGTTTGGTCACTTGTGAACTCATTTTTCCCCCGCTAAAACATTGCAGCTGTTGTGCCTCAACGGGCATATGAACAATGTTATTTGATAATGTAGCCGAATGAAGATAATTGTGGTTAAAATACGAGCAGTCCAAAGTGAAATATGAACAGTCCACTTAGAAGGTTGAAGTTGTAATCTGAATTATCCTTTTGTAGCACAAATCTTCCTTCAGGCCCGCATGGATCTGAATTTGGAAATCGCTTGCGCATAATCAAACGCGTTAATGGAGACTGCCACCGAGGCAATTGTCATCAAATTTTACCTCCGATAGACGACTTCTCATGCCGGTTTTAATGTTATTCTGAAGGCTGAACCCGCGCTCAGCTGCGACACTGGATACTGGAATAACCATCGCCACTTCAGCCAAAACTGTGGGAAACATTTCTCCGAAGCGATGAGAAGACGGTAAGAGGCTCTGAACGTGGGATTTCGTGGGATATCGACCTATATCCAACCTCCCATTTATATCCAAGATTCTTGAAAAAATAGTGTCTAAGCAAATTTGTACCTTCTTAGACGCTAACAACATTCAGGAAACCTATCAATCTGGCTTTAGAGCATACCATAGCACAGAATCAGCCCTAGTAAAGGTCTACAATGATCTCCTTATCTCATCTGATAATGGATGCATTTCATTATTAATCGTACTGGATCTAAGTGCTGCTTTCGACACTATTGATCACAGCATCCTACTACATAGACTTGAGCATATGATTGGCATCAAAGATTCTGCATTAGCCTGGCTCAGGTCATACCTTACTGGACGTTACCAGTTTGTACATGCACATAATGAAGCATCATGCCACACTGAAGTCAAGTATGGTGTGCCCCAAGGATCAGTACTGGGACCTCTGCTATTCTCCCTTTACATGCTACCTTTGGGATCTGTTATTAGAAAACATGGCATTACCTTCCACTCTTATGCAGATGACACCCAACTCTACCTTTCAATGAAGCCTAATGATTGTACACCAGTAACCAAACTTGTTGCCTGCCTCAGTGACATCAAAGACTGGATGACTAAGAATTTCCTTTGCTTAAACTCTGATAAGACTGAAGTCATGTTGATTGGCCCTAAAAACCTGACCAATACTTTACCCCATCATCAGAGCTTACTTAGTGACCTTTCACTCACACCTAACACAAAGGTCAAGAACCTTGGGGTGTATATTGATCAAGACCTCTCGTTAAATAGTCATGCAAAGCATATCTCCAAAACTTCATTCTTTCATTTACGCAACATTGCTAAGGTCAGAAAATGTCTTTCTTTTGAGGATGCAGAAAAACTAATACATGCATTTGTTACCTCCAGACTTGACTATTGTAATGCACTGTTCTCTGGATGTGGTACTAGCTGCATCAAAAACCTTCAACTAATACAAAATGCTGCAGCACAAGCACTCACTAGGACAAAAAAATATGAACATATCACACCTGTCCTTGCTTCCTTACATTGGCTTCCTGTTAAAAGCCGAATTGATTTTAAAATACTTCTCCAAACATATAAAGCCCTTAATGGCCTTGCTCCAGCATATATTAAAGACTTACTTGTTCCCTACCACCCTTCTAGACCCCTAAGGTCACAGAATGCTGGTCTCCTAGTAATTCCTAGAATATCAAAATCGACAATGGGAGGAAGAGCATTCTGCCATCGTGCGCCTGTCCTGTGGAACAAACTCCCTTCTAACATTCGTCAAGCGGACACTCTCAACACCTTTAAGTCTAGACTCAAAACTTTTCTATTTACTGACCCCTTTAGTTAGGGATGGTGTATGGTAAGCCACACCTCCTCAGGGTATTATTGGAAAGGACTGCCTCTGCTGTAAGCTCCCGTCCAGGGCTTGGTGGCCACTGACCATTTCCTTTGGTGGTGTTGGCTTGCTATACATCATACCTTAGTTATGCTGCTATAGTTTAATGCCGCCACAATCCACCCATCTGTTAACCCGTACAATTTTCACTATTCTTTCTCCTCCTCTCTCTTTCCTCTCCACTTACTTCTCTCTCTTCACTTAGCCAGCATCTGTATATGGTTTCACATGCAATATAACTCACATTCTCTGAAATCTGATGGAGACTGTTCTAACTCATCTCCTCTCTGATTTTCCATGCCTTTACCACCCTGTCGTGAGTCATCACTGCCTTCCACTGCCTGCGCCTGCACCTCCTGGGTTCTCCTGGGACCTTCTTCCAACGTGATTCGGCGGCACTCATGAATGGTCCTCAACCCTCTCCACTGTCCATGCCACTGCCTCCCTGCTCAGGGTCACCCCTGCCTTCCACTGCCTGATCCTGTATCTCTGGCTTCCTGGGTGGTCTGCCTTCAGCTTCACAGATGACCCTGACATGATTGATACATGATTGACTGCGCCTAATGACATGGGACTATATCCTGGGATTCTAATGGGACTCCTATATTACTTTACTTTATTTACCAACATTTTCTTGTAATGTGTATCTAATGGAATAATAGTGGACTACTCACCATCTGAGAGACTGAAAACCTGCCCTAGGCAGTTGGGTTAGCCCCTTGAGCCGTCGGAACTGCCCAAGGTTTCTTCCTCTACCATAACAAGTAAAAACAAAAAACGCTGCTAGGGAGTTTTTCCTTGCCCCTGTTGCTCATTGGGCCTCTTGTGTTAAGCGCTTTGTGACATGCCTTTTGTAAAAATGCGCTATATAAATAAAATTGAATTGAATTGAATTGAATTTCCCGACCCTGCCAGTACTCGCTTCATCAGGAGAAATACTTAAGTTTACAATTCATCATCTGTCAAAATTACGGACGGCCAGATTCTTTCGTACGATAATTACATGTGTGATAGTGGGGGGTTAATAAAACTAAATTATGTGTTTCTTATGACGTTTCTTCAGATAATTGAGAAGGGAAACATTAATACTGTAGCCTACGGTTACGGTTTTAAGTCAGAGGCTGGAGTGTGACGGGTGCTGAACAGCTGCCTACAATGTAGCCTCTAGAGCAGGGGTGGGCAAACTTTTTGACTCGTGGGCCACAGTGGGTTATAAAATTTAATAAAGGGACCATGCCAGGAGCAGATAGATGTAGTGTTTGTGTGAAGTAATATAAATGACATGTAAAGACCATTATATTTCACACACACTTTAATATGTGGTAAAGCATGGGTATGCAAGGCTTTTTTTAATGCATTTAACAACAGTTTGCAGAAATTGCAGGGAAAATACTAAATAAAGGTTTGATAATGTTATTGAATATAATTTCAAAAGGTTTGGCGGGCCGGATTAAAAAGCCAAACAGGCCGTATATGGCCCCCGGGCCTTAGTTTGCCCATGCCTGCTCTAGAGCCTAGCCCACTGAATACCAAGACTGCTGTAATATCGGCTCAGATTGAAAGTTGGTGACGGCAATGAAGCTATGTAGAGTAAGAAACTCACAGCCTGCCTATTATTTCAATGTTGTGTTTTATTGTTATTTTTATTATTGGTAATGGAAAAATCCATTAAAATGACGGATGGCCTTCAGATTTTTCCGTCATAGCTAAAAAAAATCAGTCAATGACTGACATTTGTCGGCGCAACCTATGCCTGCAACTGCTAAACTGTTTTATGGTTATTTTGAGCATGCTAAATAGTTGGAATAAAGTACTGCTCCTCTCACAAAGTAACATTCAATCCAGCTCCACAATCAATCCCATTTCTGTGTGGCGATGTTGATAGTTTGTCCCAGTTCTTACAATGAGTCATGGTTAAATGAAAGCACCAATGTATCTAATACTATTTAGTTTACCAATCTTACCTGATTCTTCGGTGGCTAAAACAATGAACACAAAAAATGTTCTGCTTAAAATATGTCTGTGAATCCTGCTACAAACTTAATTAAAACACCATTGTGCCATAAAATCTACAAAAATGTTTGTGCCAAAACAAATATGCCCCAATTAAGAGTTTTCAGTACAATGTTGTGGTGTGTGTTTGTGCAGTCCGTTCCCGTAGCCTCCTCCTCTACGATGAAAGCTCCCCGTTGGAGGATAGCCATGGCAGCTTCCTGAAAGTGGAGGCAGGTGATGGGTGGGAAGGGGTGCCCCTTGACTACACAGTGGAGCCGCAGGTGGGCCATGGCACCCATGAAACCAAAAAGTATCTGAGCAAAGCCCACTTAGTCCCATTGGAATACAATAACAGGACCAGTGCCCCATTCCTCAACCAGAAAGACCAGTACCATCAAAGGTGAGAATGTGTATGCAACAGTTGTGTGATTGTTTTCCTTCTCCTTGTAAAATATTAGCTTCTATGTTATCAGATGCTATGAGAGACCTGCTTGCACTGACTGACTTGTTTATTGTGTCCTCTTTTGCTTACCTTTCTCAGAGAACCTGAAGATGGAGCGGAATTCTTTTGACAATTCGAGCAGAGCTGTCATTGACACCCCTAGCAGGTTCTCAAACTAAACAAATTAATGGGAAGATGGGGAATGAGGAGGAAGTAAGAATTGACAGCTCCAAACAATTAGAATCAATTTTCATTTGTTTTTTTGTGCAGACATACATGTATACCTATTTCACCAAATATGGTATGTTTGTTCTATTCAGAGCAGCGGATTGAAGACCTAGTCAATGAGTGGGCAAATAGCAAATTACAGTCAATGCTAAACAAGTGTTTCACAAAATATAATGTTTTCCTGTTTTTTGCTAAAAGTCAGTTTTGGAGTAACATACAAATATAGCCCTAAAATGCCTACAGTAAATGTACTGAAAATATTTTTAAGTTTTTTTTTCAATTGCCATGTGACTGAAAAACAAGAATATGTATTTTTACAAAGAGATTTTAGTTTCTTCTGTTTTTTTAAAACGTCTGCACTATGTTTGGATACATGTGAGGACGCAACACTTGTTTTATTTGTCTGTACTGGGTGGACATTTGTACTGTGTTATATTTTTCAAATCTTCATTTCAACTGCATTGACTAATAATAGATTTTAATAACGGTTTGCAATTATTTTATTTTTACATGGGAAAAATATTTGCATTACAGTTCATTTAAGTGCCTTAGGTCTCGGTGAAATATTTTTAATATTTTATTCTTGAAGTTTGTTTTCTTTCATGTGTCATTTTTATAACAATATCTTTAAAAATATCAGAGGTATTTTAATGGGGAGTACAGTACATTATCTGTAGAATATGTATGTGTTCTACATGTATGTATGTATGTATGTATGTATTGTTAACAGCAAATGGCATATTTATGTTATGCTACCCAAAAGTGAAGCCACTATCTAAGTTCTGTCAATATAGTCACAGTGGTGTAATGTCATGTTACGCAGTAAAAGGTATTTTTATGGAAAATATAATATCTGTAACATATATGTAAGTACTGTCTGCATCACAAAAGTGCATATTTATTTTATGCAAAGAAAAAAATGTTTCTTTTTTGTCTCTGTTAAAATTATAGTGTGACATTTTAAAAATATAGTAGTATTATATCATATTTTTATTTCTGTAAAAAAAACTATTTGTATATAAGAATGGATCAGGAACAATCGTATCATAATAAAAAATAGTTATTTGATAACATGAAATTGATTTAATTGGACAACCTGTTGCTCATCTGAGTCTAGCCAAAGCCTATAAATTATCTCAATTTACAATCTGACTGCACACAAGTATTTTTTTTGTTGCCATGCCACAACATGCCACAACTATATACATGGTCCAGACTAAGAAAATAGATATAGATTGATTATGGGTTAGCTATGAGTTAACTTGCTAACTTGTTTGTTATAAAAAGTATTGCTACATATTGGCAAAATATACATATTGGAAAATAATTTTGTTGGCAAAAAATATATCCTTCACAAATATTGGTGTCCCAAGCATGTTAAAGAGCTTTAAAGCACTTACATAATTTAATGTTTTCTACAATGATGTATATTTTTTTATGTAGTTTGATGATTTTTATGGTATTTAAGGCCACACCAATAAAATTAGTTGGTTCTCGGATTTTTTCAGGAAAAATATGGAGCGAGCGAGCGAGCGAAATAAAAATAAAAATAAAAAAATGTTCTGAAGGTAAATTAGCACATTCACAGTTAATGTTCATTAAAGACATATACTCATGTGATTAGGAAAAACTAAATGTGGCCTAATTTATAAACTTAACTTTCACACCTCAGCACACTTTTTGTCATGCAGGTTTTAGGCAATGTACAAAAATTCATAATTCTGTCATTCTATGTTATGTAAAGGTTTGTCATTTATTTAAGAGTTTGTGAATCTAAGCACCAAGCAGGCTGGCTGTGGAATTGAGGTATGACATACAATGTAGACTACCTCCTGTAGCCTACGTTCAAACCCATTTTGTTACAGTTCATCACAGGGCATTAGAACGTCAAAATCGCATTGATTCACTTGCGCACTGAAGTGAAAGGCGCGATTTGGTTTTCGACATCACGTGAACGCAGCATGCTGTTTTTTTCAGTATTATAGCTATCAGCCACGGTGTTTTTTATGTTCATGTGAGTTCGAATTCAATTTTATTTTTATTTCATTTTGCATTTTTTTCAAGCGGCGAATCCGAGAACCAACTAATTTTATTGGTGTGGCCTAATTAAAATTTAATTCTAAATTCCAGGTTTGCATATCCTCACTTCTGTGACTAAAGCACTGTACAGAGCTAAAAAGATCTTTGGTTTTCTCTCAGTTGCACAAAGATGTATAGCAACATGCATTAGATTTACGTATTAGAAACTGAATTGCCAAAATATCCCAAAAGTACTTGGCTGTCCTAAATAAAAGAAAACACATTCAGCTTTTATTAGTTCACCACTATTCTGGCAAAAGCTTGTTCATGATACCATCCATTTATAAGACTAAAGTCCATTAGAACTATGGGGTGTGCCATTAATTCTATTTTGAATGATATATCTTGTCCACAGTGATTGTGTAAAACCTGAGCCTTGTTGCCAAATAATAATGATTTTACCCCTCATTTTTCTTCCAATACATTTCAGCCATTTTCAAATTTTGACACTACACGTCACTTTTCCTCTTTACATATGGGCAAGTAAAGTATTTACTGTAAATGCTGAGAATGTATCTTTGAATAATGATTTATTCTGGTTTTCATCTGACATGTTTTAATAGCATGTGGTTTCAGTTCTTTTATACTATTACCTTTGGAAGTGCATGTATTTCTGTTGTGATAATTCTGTGTATGTGTCCCTTATCATTTAGATGTAGACTAGAGCAATATAAAATTGCAGAAGCAAACCGTCTCTGCTCAATTATTAATTGTGTTATTCTTTTGATTTATTGAAACACAGTGTTGGGTAGCAGCTTTCCCACAGTTAATGAAGCTTTTTAACTGCATTTCTTCTGTATCAGTACAGAAATGAACAGGCGTTCATTTGAGAAGCTCCCATAAAGGGAGCCCCATAAAGGGAGTCCCATAAAGGGCTAAATGAGTACTGAGTACCTGGCAAAAGTAGCTTCTTTCAGTAACTTCCTTGAAGCTAATCAGGCAGAAACAACATCCCGACATGCAGTTAACTCAAAAGAGGAGATTTGCATTATAGACTGATTCCAAGGGCGAGCAGATAGATACTGGTCAGTCAACGTGCAGAAACACGGTAAACGGATGTCTACCTCTCTCACCTCTTCACTCAACCCAAAGTTTAGATCTCTGCAAGAGTGAATAACTGTTATGGATATGTGTGCATGTGTATGTGGTGTGTGCATCTGCACTGATGTGTGTGTGTGTGTGTGTGTGTGTCTTTTGTGACAGGCTACAAATTTGGTACCCAGTCACAAACCAAGTGCTCAGGGTACCATACTTGCAGTTTGTACACAACGCCAAGTTGGCACAGAGAAGATGGGTTAGGTGACTACTCTCTCCCTTCACTACAAGCTGAGAAGAAACAAATACGCGCATTATGCAGCAAAGGGAGAGACTAGTCACTTTTCCTAGCTTCTGGTCTACAGGATGCCAACCATCCTAGCCATTTGATGCCTTGATGTATAGCATACCAAATCAGCAGCTTGTTTGTAACACTTAAGAGAAAGGGCTGTTTGTGTGACAGTCAAAAAAACATGTTTGGTTGAGGTGATAAAACTCTGCCACGTTGCCCTAACCATTTGAGGCTCATCCACACACTTTGTGCACACAAGTGTCCCTTTTGCCCCTCCACCACCCCCCCTACCAACCTCCTCTTACTCCTGGGCACTGAACACAGAGCTTCACCCACCACTCGGATCCTTTCCACTGGGGTTGACTTGACCTCAGGATCCCTTGTACGGATGACATGCTCTGCACACCTCTGATGGTCACACGGCAAGTCATCCCATCTCTGAGACCTATAGCAAAGGAACAAAAAACAGTCAACACTCACATTGAACACAGTTCTGTAGGGTGTCAGTTAAGCAGCTTGGGCCAAGATTAAGGGTGTGTACATGTAAGTCAAACAACAGTATGTGTGCATGTGTGTTGTATCAGAGTTTCCCACACATAGACGAATTTGTGGCAGTGCGCCACAGATTCAACACCGACCGTTTTTTTACGCTATTTTAAAAATACGCATTGTATTTATTAAGCTGCATTTCCTTTCACTGCTCTCCCTGTGTCTCTCTGTCACTCACGCGTTTCTCTCACATAGCCTACACCAGCGTTTCTCAAAGTGTGGGGCGCGCAGAGGTGCAGCGAGGTATCAAATAAAACAACCATGTCTTTTAGGGTAGTCAACAAAAGAACACCCACTCACAATGGATTCATAATAAGCACGTAAACACCTTAAAACACATTAAATGATAGAAAACCTGAAAAATTAAGCCTGCCGGAAACCATATTGAGGCAAATAATAATAGATGTCGGCATAAATTGTGACATAGACTACACAACTGCTATGTGTGTACCGGTATTACGTTTAATGGTTAAAACAATGGACGAATTTGATACAAGCAGCGAATGGAGTATGCAGTATTTGCGGTGCATATGGGCGCACAGCCACAAAATCTGGCAAGAATGAGAATAAGACAGGCGGACAAAAAAAAACGAAAAGTCAACCAAAAAGAAAGTATTATGATGCGTTTGCGTTTGGATTCACAGTTGGGGATGAAGAGCGACTCGTGTGCTCTGTGTCTTAGAGAACTAGCAGCAGACAGAGGCCTAACATTGCGCAGACACTTGGAGACTTCACACCCAAATCACACTGATAAGCCCATTACTTTTTTTTCAACGAAAACTCACAGAATACGTAGGAAAAGCAAATGGTGAAAGCTGCATTCGCGAAAGATGTGCGACTGTTCTCCGCTCTTTGCGAGGAGATGGGAGCCGATCATAAAGCTGTGCTGTAAGACAGTCGTTTTTCTCCAACATTATCAATAAGAACTTGAACAATGCTCGTGTACTATTTTCTACAGTTGAGAAGCTAACAAATAAACCATCAAAATTAGCACCTGAGCTGCTCTCAGTAGATAAATGCAATGAGTTTGCATCTTTTTTCAGAGGTAAAATTGATAAAATAAGACTGAACATAACTTCACAAATATCTCAAACGCTAGAACCAATGTCTTCAAAGAGAGGGGAACTAAATACAATGTCAACATTTAGCTTTATTGACTATGAAACGCTTGAGAAAACAGTACAAAATCTAAGCTCTTCTACATCCCAACTGGACGTTCTGCCAACCAGCTTTTTAAAAACTGTTCTACACCTTGTGGCACCTGATGTGCTCCGAATTATAAATTCATCTTTGCAAAGCGGCATTTTCCCTAAATCACTAAAGACAGCAGTTGTTAGACCACTGCTGAAAAAGAATAATCTGGATGTTTCAGTGCTTAACAACTACAGGCCAATATCAAATCTACCGTTCATTGGAAAGATAATTGAAAAAATAGTATTCAATCAACTAACTGCTTTCTTGACATCTAATTGTTGTTTTGATAAGTTCCAGTCAGGTTTCCGGGCTAACCACAGCACTGAAACAGCGCTTGTTAAAGTTGTAAATGACATATGTCTTAGTACTGATGCAGGCAAAACATCTGTCTTGGTGTTACAAGACCTCAGCGCTGCCTTTGATACTGTTGATCACAACATACTGCTACATCGACTTGAACACTGGGTTGGGTTTTCTGATATAGTTCTCAAATGGCTAAAATCATACCTACAAAATAGAAGTTTATCTGTTGCCATGGGCAACTGTACTTCAACACCTATGTCATTGACCTGTGGTGTCCCCCAGGGGTCAATCCTTGGACCATTGCTTTTTAACCTTTACATGCTTCCACTAGGACAACTTATCATGAACAACTCAATCTCTTATCATAACTATGCTGATGACACCCAGATTTATTTAGCTTTGTCACCTAATGACTTTGCCCCCCTTGAATGTCTCTATCAATGCTTGGACCAAATTAACAACTGGATGTCACACAATTTCCTCCAGCTTAACACAGACAAAACTGAAGTAATTATTTTTGGAAAGAAGGAGTTAATGCTCAAAATCTCCTCTGTCCTTGAAACTAAAGGGCTTAAAGCAAGAGTCTGTTAAAAATCTTGGCATCATCATTGACAGTGATCTAAACTTCAGCAGTCACATGAAGGCTATCACCAAATCAGCCTTTTATCACTTGAGAAACATTACCAAACTGAGAGGTCTAATGTCAAAAAATGATTTAGAAAAACTTATCCATGCCTTTATTTCCAGTAGGGTTGATTACTGTAATGGTCTGTTCACAGGCATTCCTAAAAAGACCATTAAACATCTTCAACTGATCCAAAATGCAGCTGCCAGGGTTTTAACATGTACAAAAAGAACCAGCCACATTACCCCAATTATAAAGTCATTGTAAGTTATAGAATTGATTTCAAAGCATTACTACTTGTGTTTAAATCACTAAATGGGATAGGACCTAGTTACTTGTCTGACATGTTTCAAAAATACATACCACCTAGGTCTCTCAGGACACAAGAAAAAAGTTTGCTTGTAAAACCTATGGTCAAAACAAAGTGTGGCGAAGCAGCTTTCAGCTACTATGCATCTCAGATTTGGAACCAACTTCCTGAAGATATAAAAAATGCCCCTACTGTTACCAGCTTCAAAACCAAACTTAAGACCAAACTTTTCTCTGACGCTTTCTCTCAATGATTAATTTATTTTGTGAATTTTGGGGAAATCCTTATTCTAAAATTATTTTAATTTTCTGTCCTTTATCAACTTATTATTCTTTTAACTTTTTACACTTTCCTTTAATCTTATTTGTTTGTTTTCTTACTTTATTTTATCCACTATGTTTTTATTTTCTGTCTTTGTAAAGCACATTGAACTGCCTACTTTGTGTATGAAATGCGCTATATAAATAAACTTGCCTTGCCTTGCCTTGTTTCACAGTGAAGCCAGGTGGCTCTCCCATGGCAAAATGCTGTCGCGTGTCCTTGAGTTCAGAACGGAGATACAGGTGTTTTTGGAGGAAGAGCGCATGTATGAGGCAGTCGGCAAATTTAATGATGAACCATTTCTGATGAAACTGGCTTAGGCCTATCTCAATGACGTTGAGATACCCCTACCCCCTCCCCCCGGTCAGACAAAGCAGCAGCGCGCGTTCAGTTCAGCAGGTGGCGTGCTGGAAGCGCATCGAAATAGGCTAAACCCTGGCACAGTGGATTCTATTGCTGTCCTTCACAGTGCTTCCAAACAGATGTCATAAATAAAGTCGGCCAATATTTTCAATTTGGTAGCTTAGATTGTTGAAATGTCACGGCTTTGTTGGCTTTGTTATGCCATGATAATGTTACAGCTTGGAACAACTTGTTTTGGCTTTGTTATGCCATGATTATGTTACAGCTTGGAACAACTTGTGTCTTGTAGGCCTACAGGAAAAATGTGTTTCATTTTTTGCAATCCTTTAATAAAAACGACAAATCGATCGTTAGTTTTTTTGGCATTGTTTCATGCATAGGCTAATTAATCCTTCATGAAGTTGTGTCATCATCTTTAAGGCGCAAATCGTTGTCATTTGGATACCATTGTTCCAAATTAGTCCTCTCCGCTTAACTGGTAGCTAGGTTCTGCGACAGTAGATACACTGGCGGTTTTTTTTTCATCGGGTCGGGTCGCATTTGGGTCACGGTTCGACCATTTTTTTTGCGGGTCGGGCGGGGCGGTTCGGATCTCCTGATGGGTCGATCTCCTGACCCGCGCATCACTACTATACAGACTGTATGCAGATTACAGTTTTATCGCTCCCCTTTTAACATTACCGTTTTATTTTATCGCGCTACGTTTGCGCCTACGCTACAAGCAAGCAGCAGGTCAATATGCTGCAATGGTAGTAGTAGCCCCAGATGGAGCCTAACGTCAAATTAGAGCTGCTCAATTTGTAGCATAATGACATTTGTTTTTAAGAACTTCACGCAGACTAAAGAACTCTGGCCCAAAGATAAATTATGCTGGCTCAACAACTTCAAACTTCATCAAGGAATCTCAGGACGCACAAGGATAACTCAGTGATCCTTGTTTAGGTGAAGGGGAAATTTAGCTTGAAGGTAGCATTACCGCTACCGCTAGAAACAATCCATGTCTGACCCCAACTGTAGGCTATATAGACTGTATGCAGATTACAGTTTTATCGCTCCCCTTCTAACATTACCGTTTCATTTCATATCGCGCTACGTTTGCACCTACTGTACGCTACAAGCAAGCAGCAGGTCTGTTTCTCAGCAGTAAATCGGTTAACTATCTGAGCTAAATAAACACGCAATAGGATGTCAGCCTTTATGACAACGTTATGCAGAACCATTTACCATTTAATATTATGTAGGCCTAGGCTACGTTTTAGTTTCAGCACTAATGTCTGAGGTTATGATATGCTATGATAGACGGAGATATGCATCTTTACCGGGAAATTAACGTAGGCTATTACGTTTGTATAGTAAACATTCCAAGTTCACCTAAAACCCCGGTGTTAATGCAACACTAGGGCTAAGCACAGGTGTTAAGACCGGGGTGAAGCCTGGGGCGGCACGGGGCCGTAGTGGAAATGCGACATTAGTGTCTGTTGTTATGCTTGCTAGCCTACCAACACTTTAGTGATCGAGTGTGCAGCAACTTTTTTTTTGCTTCCCAATAACCTGGATATCCAAGTAGCATCAAGTAGTCGAACTGTTAAGGCCATAGAAATACCAGTATATACAAGTCTGTAATTCTATGGTTATGGCGACCAAACAGCACTGAATTCTAGTGTGGTTACCTACCGGCAGAATCGGTTGTGGTTGGAAAATAGTTGGAATAGATCCTGGTTTCAGGCGTACTGTTCGTGAAAAGCCGAATTGATACAGCCCGAGGTTGGCGAAACAATCTCGGGTGAAATGACCAGAGCAAACGACCATCTCGTGGTTGTAGATTAAAATCAACTAACGTTACTCCCGTTGAATGCGAGGTTCTTGAGGAAGGTAGTGCCAATTCCGGACAACCCCAGCCCAGTACATCCTGCAACGTTACACGCGCGTTCAGTTAAACAGAAATTCAACATGCACTTATTTCAAACAGAAATTCAACATGCACTTTTTTTTCTTAGAGCCGTTAGACGTTCTCAATGTTAGCTAGCTATTACATAGACTACAGTTCGTTTATAGCCTACCGCCGAAGCAACAGGGGGCTGGACAAGAGACTTTTCCAAACAATTTTGATTGGACCAAAGATTCTCGAGCTAGAGCTCTTTGGATTGGACAATGTAATGTAGGAGGTGTAGCTTTGCACTGTCTACATACACCGAGCACTAGTTTCAGATTGTTTTTTTTCAGCCCGGCAAATTCTAGCCTGAAATTTACATAGAGTAGGAGGCGGAAGATGGTGTTGGGAGTTTCGGTATGGTCCGTTGGATACCTTAAAGGCCCACTATGCAACATTTTTCATTTAATTAATCCGTTTCATACTGTTTAGGATGCTAAAATGAGTCATTACACGGTGAACGAACGGTGTAGAATGCGCCACCGTGGCCAATAGCGGTAGATACAGCGCTCCAATAGCATGCAGTCCAATACAATGCAATACAGAACGTTGCTTAGCCCCTCTTTAAGCTACCTAAATTCAACATTAAAGGTTGGGCCTTTAAATGTTGGGCCTTTAAAGATATCTCCAATTGAGATATCTCTAATCCAGTGGCGGCTGCTGGTCTTTGAAAGAGGGGAAGCTCATTGTCAGTTTACATCACAAGATTTGTCAATATGTATATTCTGCATTAGCATTCATTGTCTGCCAATGTGTGTACAGTGCACCTTGCTAGCTGGCTAACTAGCTTGCTAGCGAGCTAGTTCACTCCGACTTCACTTGCAAAACCCGCGATGGGACTGACACAGAGCTGTATAGTGACGGTATATGTATCTTATCATACCTGTCAATCAAAACGGGATTCACCCTCTCAACTAATCCTCCAGTCATCATGCAGAAGCTCAGCGTCCAGGCCAGACAACCCCGAGAACAGCTCCATTCACCCCCATAGGGCGCAGGAATAAAGTTTTAAATAAGATTTGTTTTTACGAAAATTAAGCATAATTAACTACAAAATAAGGAAAAATTATCAACATAAGAAAAATACAAATAAAGAGTTCTAGGCCTAAAAATTAGGTCAACTGAAACAGAACTCAAAATCAAATAAGGAACTAACTAAACATAACTGAACACAACAAACTGACCTGTCACAATGACACACAAGGGGAACATATATATTGGCTGA
>JAGFZM010000291.1:143359-157901 GCA_017657215.1 Limnothrissa miodon | reverse complement strand
GAACATCCGCAAGACTCTTAAGTTGGCGTCTTCCGCTCACGCTCCCTATTGCCGGTTGACTAGTAAAAATTTAAAATTAAGATTAAGAAGAACTGGAATTTTGACTAGGCAGAACTGAATTGTAGATATCTCAAACTGCAATTATGGATAGTCATAATTTAATTCTCCGATAAGCGCGTAAGTCTCACGCGATTTCATTTAAGCGCCTTTGTACTGTGCATATTCTCCACTTTAGGTGCTTGCTCCTCCTACAGCGCTTAACTCGAATTCCAGGCGGGTTTAGGAACAGGGGCGTTACTAACCCAAAATGAAGGCAGTCTCTGTGCCAAGGTGGCTATCAGGAAAACATGGAATAAGGCCTTTTGGATTAACCATGAAAAAGCAGTTGTAGTCGACAGAAAGTGCAAACCATAACTTTAAATTGGAATAGGCACATCACATGACAAGATTAAACGTCTGTGCCTGTAAGCAAAGCTATCAAAGTCAAAGTAAGACCACAAATCAATTAACACATTGACATAATATTTCATCCACCGCAAAACGTTTGCGAATACAATTGAACAATACAATTTCATTGAATTCATAAACTGTACGCAATGACAAAAATAAGAAATAATTCATTTAGCACTTCTTAACCAGCGAAAAACATTTCAAATGTGCTCCTTCTACCTTTGCCTGTTTGTTCCATGGAGGACAGGGAGCAAAAATAAAGATAAGATTGTAGTCACACACAAAAAACGATCTCTTTGAAAGTGATGTCATTTCGAAATCGTGCACTTCTCAAACTACTACGAAATCTGTTGTGTGATTTAAGATTATGCAGTAGAACTCCCTCGAACAACCCAGATCCCAGAATCGCTTGTGACCTTGATGATCACCGCCCGGTTTAGTGGATCATTGCTGCGAAAGCATAGCTGATTTGCTCCAAAGGCCTCACGGTCCAAACAAAGCGCAGAGTGGGGTGTCTGTGAATGTGAGTCATACTCGCAGGACAAACCAATGTCTGTCTGCGTGCTTCTCTCGTTCCCACTCAAGCAAGGCAGTGGGACTAGCATTTTGGTTTTAATTTTTGAGAACATGGTAGAAATATCGTAGTATTCTCCTATTTTAATTGAACAATATTTACAGTACAGTAACAGAGTGGATGATTTTGTCTGATAATTTCTTATGGTTGTGTTAAATGTAGTGTAGAAAATGTAGAAATGTGATACACAATGTCTCGAACATTGGCATGTTCAAAATCGGCATCGACATCAAACGCAATATACTATTTCACCATATAGTGGCGCTTGACCTTAATACAGCCCTCAAAGGTGCGTAACAGTAAAAAGACTGAAGTCAGGAGGAGAATACGCCTAAGGAAACTTTCCATGAGGAACGCCCTGGTTTCAGGGTTGCTCCGCCTAGAGCTCGCAACTGGGCTTTTGGCGCGCAAGTGACTGATTTGAGCCTATGGCAGAATACGCGCAGGCTGAAAAGCGCAGCTACGCGCTTTTTTTGACTTAAGCACCCCGGAGAATTCCGCCCATTGTGGATATCTGAAATTCAATTGTAGATATCTATAATGACGAACCCCATAGAAATGAATGGGGAAAGTGACATAATTTGTCCTAGGAAGAATGACGTTGTGGATATCTGAAATTACACGTGTGGATAGGAAGAATACCATTGCAGATATCTGAAATGTTAATTTTGACTAGGACAAACTGAATTGCTGATATCTCTAATACATATTCAGTTTAGCTTTTAAATGTTAAAACGGCTTGCCATATATACCTGTATACATTTCAGTCATGGTGTATTTAAAGTTTTACATCAGCCTATTTTTTGTAGGAAGTTTCTTGTGAGGATTTTGAAAAATGTTCATGGTTTAGAGTAAAACACACGGTATTTTGTTTTTGATTGTTTGAGAAAATTAAAATGTAGCAATGCCTTCTGGAAATTTCAGGACAGAATAACGTAAATCGCATATGCATGTTTGTGTGATGGATGGTTTGTGTTCAGTAGTGGTGGTTAAGTCGTTCAGTTGTGTGATTATACGTTTAACTGGTATTAGAAACATGAATAGAGATACTAAGCGACGGAAGGGGGGAGCAGAGAAAAAGAAGGACAAGATCAAGAAAACACTGCTGTCTGAGGGTGACAAATGCGCAAAATTGGATTCATTTTTTCAATCCACTCCAACTTAACGCTAGACTAAGACTAGCAGCGACCAACGACTGGGTTGCAAAGAAGAGCTCCTTCACATTTTGTTAACTGCATGACGGCAAGACAAGTGGTTTTAATATGGAGCGGCTGGATCTAACAATTTATTCATAATGGTTTATTTGTGCATTGATATGACAATGTTTTTTTTATGTGGTTGTTTAAAGTATGGGAGTTTATCTGCACCATCATTGGGGCTATCAAAAATGCTGCTTTTTTGTGCGTCTAACGTTAAATCTGCAAGGTGGGCCGCTTGTTAGTGCAAATGCCAGGGCCGTTTTTTTTTTTTTATCCCAGTCCGCCACTGCCGGACAGCGATGATATGTTCTGTAGTGGTAGCAATGAAGGACGCAGACCATTTCTTGAGGAACGACTTAAAGTTGTCACTACAGTAGTGGCTTCTTGTATAGCCTAATAAAAGTGTAAATCATGCAAAGAAAAACACCAAGGGGTTTGATCACTCCACTTGTCCCTACTTAGACTCTGGTTGACAGCTAGCTGCTTGGCTCAAAAAGCTAGCCTTCATGTTGCCCTGCATGCACTGCAATATTTGTTTTTAAGATAATTTGCCATAATGTCACACAGAACTAAAAAAAAAATGGGCTGGACAAAATTATTGGCAACCTTAACTTAATATAACTGAAATAACTGAAATTAATCACTTCCTATAACCATCAATAGGCTTCTTACACCTCTCGTGGAATCCTGGTCCACTCTTCCTTTGAAAACTGCTCCAGGCCTTTCCTATTAGAAGGGTGCCTTTCCTAACAGCAATTTTAAAATCTCCACAGGTGTTCAATGGGATTTAGATCTGGGCTCATTGCTGGCCACTTCAGAACTCTCCAGCGCTTTGCCATCTATTTCTGAGTGCTTTTTGAAGTATGTTTAGGGTCATTGTCCTGCTGGAAGACCCAATATCTCAGACACAAACCCAGACACTGGGCCCTACAGCGCGACCCAAAATCCTTTGATAATCCTCAGATTTCATGATGCCTTTTACACAGTCATGGTACCTAGTGCCAGAAGCTTTGTAGGCCTCATTCCATTTTTGGTATTAGACTGATGTGCTTTACCAAATTCTCCATCTTGTTCTCATCTGTCCACAAGACATTTTCCCAGGATTTACTCAAGTACATTTTGGCAATTTTTTTATGTGGGTTCTTCCTGGATCTCCTGCCATAGTGTTTCATTTCATATAAACATTGACGGATAGTTTGTGCTGACACTAATGCACCCTGTGCCTGCAGGACACAGCTTGAATTTCTTTGGAACTTGTTTGAGGCTGCAAATCCACTCTCCAGTCTATCCTGCGTTGCAACCTTTCATCAAATCTTCTCTTCCATCCATGCCCAGGGAGATACAGTACCATGGGTTGCAAACTTCCTGATAATGTTGCACACTGTGGACAAAGGCAGATCTCTGGAGATGGACTTTCGTTGGACTATTGTTTGATATTTTTCCACATTTTTACTTCTCAGGTCCTCACACATTTCTCTTTTTCTTTCTGTTGTCCATGCTTAGTATGGCACACACAGGCTATTTTTATTTTTCATTTTTATCTTATTGTCCATATTATTACATTGGAACTGTTGAAGTGCTATGCTTATTTTTTCTGTTGTCCTCTTTTATATATGCACATATTTATTGCTTGTCAATAGACTTTTAACCTGCTGCACTACTGGACTCATTTGCACTGTTGCACTACTGGCTCATTTGCACTACTACCTTAACACACACCCCATACTGTACCACAGTACACTCATGTGCATCTCTACCCATAGTATTTGCATTCTATTCTTATTTTTAGTAATGTTGATCTAGTCATGGTGTTTTGTTGATCTGCTTCTTATCATCCTGTGTACGCTGTAGTATATGTTGTGTGTGATTTTTCTAAGATGCTGGGACCTTGAATTTCCCCTTGGGGATCAATAAAGTATCTATCTATCTATCACAGATGCACAATGCAAAGAATAAGTGAACTTCTTTCCTTTTTATCTGCTTTCAGGTGTAATTTTTAAATGACTCCCCAGATCAGTTTAAAGGAGCATCACATGCTTGAAACAATCTTATTTATCTATAATTTCAAAAGGGTGCCAATCATTTTGTCCAGCCAATTTTGGAGTTTTGTGTGACAAAATGGCAAATTAGCTTTTTATCCTCCTGTTTTGTTTTTTGTTCCAATACACATATAGAAAATAAACATGCTTATAGCAAAACAAGTGATAATACAATACTTTTCTATGAGAAATACTTTTCTAAAAACAATTCAGGGGTACCAACAATTTTGACCATGACTGTATGACACCTAGAAGTTTGAAAATTCATATTCTACATGACATGACCGAGTCCTACGAAACAAAGTTCGAACAAAGTTTCTAGGTTAAACGGTTAAGGGCATAGTCACACTGGGCAATCCGTACCGTACCCGAGTACACTTCACCTCTGAAGTCCGGCTTGTTTGACCAGTGTGGTCACTTCATACTGTACCCGGCTACGGTATGCTAGTACGCCTAGGAGAGGTGGACTCGGGTATGGTTCAGCTTAACTCAGGTGTGGTACGCACATAGTGTGATCGCAAGTGTACCCGAGCACAAAGAATCACTTATGATGGAATAAACAATAACATTCTATTTAACGATCACACGTAAAGAATAATTTTATTGTTCCAGAAAAATGCCAGGTAAAGGCTCACATTTGTCCACCTCAGAGGTTGAATGTCTGTAGGAAATCTGGGCTGATGAGGGAATTCAGGGGCAATTGGATAAGACGCACAGAAATGCAGATATATTTGGGTAATTAAGTAATTATTTATGTAGCCATGGTCACCAAAGGTCACTTGATCAATGCTGTGATAAAGTAAAGAAGTTGCACCTTCAGTATCAAAAGGTAAGGACTCTCTGAGGAAATTGGGCAGCTCATCTGAGGAGAAGGAGAAGTTTCCTTGGTACGATGCTGTTGACCAGATCATAGGCCATCGGATCTGTTAGGGTTACCGAATCTGTGAGGGGCGTGGTTAAACAACGGGCAAATCATTCTAGTTGATCTAGTGGCTGGCTCAATTCGCCTTTTAGATTGGTCTACATTTTTGCAGGCTGTTAACCTGCCGGATCTTAACAGAGGACCCACATTGGCCGGGTTTCCCAGATTCGTTAAGAAGCTCTTAACGCTAAGATCTTCTTTGGAGCGCTCTTAAGAACGCTATGAACGAAGAATGCGTTTCCCAGAGTCGCTCTTAGCTTAAGAAGATCTTTCACTAAGAAGGAAACGTAAGATCGAGCAATCAAATGCTCAGTGAGCATAGCCTGCCACTAGGGGCGTGTAGATTTCTAGGCTTTAGTCAACCTGGTCTCACGGCTTTTCGTGATACTGTCACGAAAATAGATTCTATTGAAACGTGATACCATCACGATTTTTTTTGTGCATAGACCACGTTTCCCTTATATGTATTCTTTAGTGATCAAGCTGCGTCAGGGAAATGTATATCTAAGGTTCAATGTTGTAATGCACTCATAGCTGTCGACCATTGGCGCAAGAAACATAGGCTAATATTAGAGTTTTTTTTTTTTTTATTTCACGTTTATACATACATAACACATAAAAAACCCATCAACATCCCTGTGGCATTTCACAGCTATACCCTGAATTACACTCATTTCAATAGAATGATCCACACAACAAATGGTTGAAAAGGAAACCAACGTTTATTGAAAGCATAACGGTGAAGAACCGTGCATGGCAGGCCATAGAGAACATGTCACCCTCCAGCTCATGCGGCCTGCGTGACCGGGTGAGTGTGCGAAAGAGCACAAAGCAGGACAACCCTCACTCCCGATGAAGAAAAAGTCCTGTCGGTGCCCGCTGAGCTCTTTTACTTGTGACTTCCATTCTCACATGTGTGTGCCAATATTTACGGGGGTATATGCGCTAATGGGCTTGATTTCTACTTGGATACACATGATGGCACACACACATGTTATCAAAATGAACTTAATGACATCCGCGTGCAAACACTAAGCTACTTATGGTTTTCTTTTTATTATTTTTTTTATTTTCTTTTTATTTTATTATATATATGATTCTCTCAACACAATGTGAAACTAATTCACTAACTCAGTACTCATCATGGATATCGCCCCTGAGCTTAATTGCACCTGTGTGGTGGGACCACGGGGCGCCATGAGTGACTTATGCGCTGAGAAAGGGGTGGGTAATCGATTTGCCAGGCATCGATTGACTCTGTTTCAGCACCACCGTGGTGAACAGCTCTCGTTAAGAGCTGCTTAAGAACCTTCTTTTGCTTGATCTTAAGATTCTCCTAAGAAGGCAGTTAAGAACGCATCTGGGAAACTTAGCGCTCCTTCTTAGCAATTCCTTCTTTGGAGCCTTCTTAAGTCCTTAAGAAAGATCGAATCTGGGAAACCAGGCCAATGTTTGTTGGCGGCGCGAGTAGACGCAGCGACCTCACTCTCTCCTGAAAATGTGGTGTTTTGTTCGTCAAGTAAGTGTCTTTCTGCAACTATTTCTCGTCAGTCCAGGTCAGAATATGTGTACAGTCGTCAGGCTCTCTTACACATTCGGAGAAGCAAGATTTGCCAAGTTTTGAACATGAACGTTGAGATGCTAAGGGAGATAGGACTTCTGCGACAGCCAGCTAGCTGGCTTAGCAACTCACCGGACTCGCCTGCTACCCCTCCCCGGACAAGGAGGCGTCGAAGGCGGTGCGCTAGGACAAGGAAGCGGGGCAATCGCGGAGGTGTCCAAGTCAGGCTCGAGGCTAAGCCAACTCGCCCAGCCATACCATCGATCCTCTTGGCCAACGTACGATCTTTGGACAATAAAATGGATAACATACGACTTCTGACATGGCTTAATGACAACATTCCGGACCGATAGGGCTCTCGCAGATGAAGGCAAGACCCGAGGTGGCGGGGCCTGTGTTTATATCCGCGACGAGTGGTGTTGTGATGCGATGTGGTGCTGTAGTTTTGGGAGGATTGGACCTACGTCATTACGGTAAGCGTGTTACGTAATTTCCCATACTGCTTGTGTTTGTCGCTGTGTGCCACGTTAGTCAACTGTCGATTATTTTAGATTTATTTTAATTCAACCACACGTTTGTGTTCTGTGTGCTACACTACTGCACTGTTAACACTATCTTAGATTTATTTTACACATTCCCGGTCTAAACTGTGGATCATTATAGCCTCGCTGCCTTCACTCATAGTCCACAGCTAGTGCTAACTACTTTGGACACTGCACTATGCATTCCCCTCCTTGCTCTCCTATCTGTTGTCCGGCTTGTCAGATGTTTAGTTATTCCAAAGCCTCCATTAGTGATAATGGTACGTGTAATACATCCATGCTTGCCAGCTTGGAGGCGAGGATCACAGATGTAGAAAGTTGCTTCCACGCAATAGCTAACAGTAGCAACTTAGCGTCAGCTAGCCTTGTTGACCGCCTAGCAAGCGTGGACGCACCAGATAGCCAGTCAACCGGCGGCATCCCCTTCGCAGCAGGGACAGTGGGTTACGGTGAGGCGTTCTAGTCGCGGAACTAAGTCCCAAGCACACCACCAACCACTTCAAGTTTCAAACCGATTCTCCCCTTTAAGTAATCCTCCCAACCAAAATAAAACTCTGGTAATTGGTGCTTCTACAGTACGAAACGTGAAGTTAGCAACACCATCGGCCATAGTCACTTCAATCTCTGGGGCTAGAGCGAGTGACATCGAAGCCTATTTGAAAGTGCTAGTGGCTAAACGAAGTGTAAAATACCCTAGGATAGTCATCCACACTGGCACTAACGATGTCCGGTTAAGACAGTCGGAGATCACTAAAACAAGCTTTATTTCATTGTGCAGGTTGGCACAAACGATGTCAGACTCAGTAACTTTCTCTGGTCCCATACCTATTAAACGCGGTGAAGAAATTTTCAGCAGAATTTTTTCACTCAACCAATGGCTGTCGGGCTGGTGTGCCGATAACAATGTGGGCTTCATTGATAACTTTAGTTCTTTCTGGGGAAAACCTGGACTTTTGAATCGAGACGGCATTCATCCTTCGAGGATGGGTGCTGAGCTCCTTTCTAGGAACATTGACCGGCACTTAAACTCGGCGTGTTCCTGACATACCAGAGTTGGTCCAGGTAGCAGAATTACTGTCTTACACAGATCTCTGCCGCCTCACCGTCAACCCAGCAGGCAGTTAGGGAGAGTGTCCGCGACCAGACAAATCGCAAAACAACCAGTTAAGGGAGTAAACAGTAGCAACCTCATATTTATAAAACCAGAAACAAATAAACGTGATCAGAAATCACAAATGAAATTCGGATTACTAAATATTCGTTCCCTCTCCTCAAAGACCGCCCTAATAAATGAGCTTATTACCGATAATGAAATTGACATACTTTGCCTAACCGAAACGTGGCTAAAACCGGACGAATACCTTCCACTTAATGAGGCTACTCCTCCAAGTCACTTTAATTACCACATACCTCGACACAATGGTCGTGGCGGTGGTGTTGCCACAATTTATAACTCCAACCTTACTATGGCTCCCAAATTTGAATATAAATTTAAATCTTTTGAGGTCCTTGTTCTCAATCTTATGCAACCTTACAAAACATCTAGACCTAATATACCCTTAACGATTGTAACGTTATATAGACCCCCAGGCCCCTATTCTGACTTTATGACTGAATTCTCAGAATTTCTTTCCTCACTAGTCATTAAAACTGATAATATTATAGTGTTGGGCGATTTCAACATCCACGTCGATGATGTAAATAATAGCCTGGCATCAGCGTTCCAATCATTAATTGAACACATTGGCTTTTTCCAACATGTTAATGCACCCACACATAAAGGTAGTCATACTATTGACCTTGTTCTAACATATGGTGCACAAATAGAACAACTTGCTATCCTACCTCAATGTCCTTCACTAACTGACCATTCCCTAATAACTCTAAAGACTACAATAGATTCTACAGCCCCTAACTATTTGCTACCACACTAGACGAATAACCTCCCAAGCCACAAGCGACTTCATAGATAAAATTCCTTCTCTTCTTGAACCCTTAATGACACAATACACATTAAAAGGCCCTCCTCCCAGCCCTACTCAAGTTGATCAATTAACTGATAATGTTATAGATGCACTTTACACTACATTAAATTCCATTGCGCCACTTAAAAAGAAAATTAGAAAACAAGACAAAATTGCCCCATGGTATACAGCACAGACACGCTTAATAAAGCAAGCTGCACGTAAACTTGAGAGAAAATGGTATGCCACCAAACTTGAAGTGTTCCATCTTGCATGGAAAGACAGCCTAAAAGACTATAAGAAAGCACTTAATAATGCAAAAACAGAATACTACTCCTCACTTATAAATGATAATAAAAACAATCCCAAATTCCTCTTTAACACAATATCACGCTTAACTAAAAGTAGGAATGAAGTGACACACTCAATTCCAATAACATTAGACAGTAATGATTTCATGATTTTTTTTAATGATAAAATTGAATGTATCAGAGGTAAAATAAATAACACCATTCAAACCTCAAATTCAGCTGGTTCCCCTATAATGGAAACAGCAACCCCTAGCCGACCTATAGCATACCTGGACTCGTTTACACCTGCCAGTATATCTGAAATTATCAAGCTGATCTCATCAAGTAAGGCCTCTACTTGTCTACTGGATCCAATTCCTACTGATCTCCTTAAGGCTACTCTCCCTAGCCTAGCTGAGCCGATACTTAATATTATAAATCACTCTCTTGCAGCAGGACATGTTCCCAAACTTTTCAAGACATCTGTCATTAAGCCTTTAATCAAAAAGCCCAACCTTGACCCTGATGTCCTGGCTAACTACCGACCTATATCCAACCTCCCATTTATATCAAAGATTCTTGAAAAAATAGTGTCTAAGCAAATTCGTACTTTCTTGGACGCAAATAACATTCAGGAAACCTATCAATCTGGCTTTAGAGCATACCATAGCACAGAATCAGCCCTAGTAAAGGTCTACAATGATCTCCTTATCTCATCTGATAATGGATGCATTTCATTATTAATCCTACTGGATCTAAGTGCTGCTTTCGACACTATTGATCACAGCATCCTACTACATAGACTTGAGCATATGATTGGCATCAAAGATTCTGCATTAGCCTGGCTCAGGTCATACCTTACTGGACGTTACCAGTTTGTACATGCACATAATGAAGCATCATGCCACACTGAAGTCAAGTATGGTGTGCCCCAAGGATCAGTACTGGGACCTCTGCTATTCTCCCTTTACATGCTACCTTTGGGATCTGTTATTAGAAAACATGGCATTACCTTCCACTCTTACGCAGATGATACCCAACTATACCTTTCAATGAAGCCTAATGATTGTACGCCAGTAACAAAATTTGTTGCCTGCCTCAGTGACATCAAAAACTGGATGACTAATAATTTCCTTTGCTTAAACTCTGATAAGACTGAAGTCATGTTGATTGGCCCTAAAAACCTGACCAACACTTTACCCCATCATCAGAGCTTACTTAGTGACCTTTCACTCACACCTAACACAAAGGTCAAGAACCTTGGGGTGTATATTGATCAAGACCTCTCTTTAAATAGTCATGTAAAGCATATCTCCAAAACCTCATTCTTTCATTTACGCAACATTGCTAAGGTCAGAAAATTCCTTTCTTTTGAGGATGCAGAAAAATTAATACATGCATTTGTTACCTCCAGACTTGACTATTGTAATGCACTGTTCTCTGGATGTGGTACTAGCTGCATCAAAAACCTTCAACTAATACAAAATGCTGCAGCACGAACACTCACAAGGACAAAAAAATAGGAACATATCACACCTGTCCTTGCTTCCTTACATTGGCTTCCTGTTAAAAGCCAAATTGATTTTAAAATACTTCTCCTAACATATAAAGCCCTTAATGGCCTTGCTCCAGCATATATTAAAGACTTACTTGTTCCCTACCACCCTTCTAGACCCCTAAGGTCACAGAATGCTGGTCTCCTAGTAATTCCTAGAATATCAAAATCAACAATGGGCGGAAGAGCTTTCTGCCATCGTGCGCCTGTCCTGTGGAACAAACTCCCTTCTAACATTCGTCAAGCGGACACTCTCAACACCTTTAAGTCTAGACTCAAAACCTTTCTATTTACTGACCCCTTTAGTTAGGGATGGTGTATGGTAAGCCACATCTCCTCAGGGTTTTATTGGAAAGGACTGCCTCTGCTGTAAGCTCCTGTCCAGGGCTTGGTGGCCACTGACCATTTTCTTTGGTGGTGTTGGCTTGTTATACATCATACCTTAGTTATGCTGCTATAGTTTAATGCCGCCACAATCCACCCATCTGTTAAGCCGTACAATTTTCACTCTGTCTTTCTCCTCCTCTCTTTTCCTCTCCACTTACTTCTCTCTCTTCACTTAGCCAACATCTGTATATGGTTTCACATGCAATATAACTCACATTCTCTGAAATCTGATGGAGACTGTTCTAACTCATCTCCTCTCTGATTTTCCATGCCTTTACCACCCTGCCGTGAGTCATCACTGCCTTCCACTGCCTGCTTCTGCACCTCCTGGGTTCTCCTGGGACCTTCTTCCAACGTGATCCGGCGGCACTCCTGAATGGTCCTCAACCCACTCCACTGTCCATGCCACTGCCTCCCTGCTGAGGGTCACCCCTGCCCTCTACTGCCTGATCCTGCATCTCTGGCTTCCTGGGCAGTCTGCCTTCAGCTTCACAGATGACCCTGACATGATTGTTACAGCCTCTAGCTGGCCCCTGGATTGACTGCGCCTAATGACATGGGACTATATCCTGGGATTCTAATGGGACTCCTATATTACTGTACTTTATTTACCAAAATTTTCTTGTAATATGTATCTAATGGAATAATAGTGGACTACTCACCATCTAAGAGACTGAAAACCTGCCCTAGGCAGTTGGGTTAGCCCCTTGAGCCGTCGGAACTGCCCAAGGTTTCTTCCTCTACCATAACAAGAAAAAACAAAAAATGCTGCGAGGGAGTTTTTCCTTTCCCCTGTTGCTCATTGGGCCTCTTGTGTTAAGCGCTTTGTGACATGCCTTTTGTAAAAATGCGCTATATAAATAAAATTGAATTGAATTGAATTGAATGCTATGCCCCAAACACACCCATGACTAATTCACTCATTTAAGAGAACCCATTTGAACTATGTGCCAGGGTCAATGTTCACTTTTCAAGTCGGCAAAATATTGTTTCTGCTGGGACCGCCCCCAGTGCGCCATAGACTTCTGACATTGCGCTAGTGATCATGAAAATGGAGCCTATATATTAAAGCCTTCACCTCTTCATCTGATGCCTTATTTCTTGCGATCAGCTGAGTCATGATGTAGTGTGTGCTGAGGAACAGGGGTGAATTCCAAGAAGGTAGTAAAGTGATAAACCTGATAATAGAGTAGCCTGATGGCTTTGTTTAGTTAACAGAATCAGAACTTTAGGCCCTTCTATTAGCTGGTTTACCACTGCCTTCAGCTTTACTCACTCAGATTTGACACTTAACCACCTTTTTGAAAAACACCCCAGGAAAATATCGGGCAAGGCACACTCAGCTCTGACAATCACATGAAAGAACTTTGTTGACATTTATTTTTGTTTGTATGGTTTGTATATAAACTATTTTAAGACAAAGCTTGCATTTCGCCTTGCTTTGGCAGTTGGGATCTTCTTCCAGCCAAGCTTCATATTGTGATTTTGATTGCCATCCATCAGAAAACGTACATTTGCCCATTGTCTAGTAACAACTCTGGTGGAATTCCGCACAATGATATGTTTGATCTTACGCAAATGGCGCCAAAAGTGCAACAAAATCACTGAGAGCATAAAGAAGTTCAGTACTAGGTGACTTCTGTCACGTCTAACTACAGACTTTTTTTTTAACCACAGCAAAAAAAATACCAGACGACTAGTATATTTATTGGATGCAACTTTACAAAATCAACATGAACATTTTTCGGAACTTGGTGGTGAATGGGATTTTGCATGCCAGCAAGGCAGTGTCCGTTCTCTTCTTCATTGAAGGTGAACCAGACAATTTGTGGGAACATTGTAATTGACTAAACTGGCAAACTAAATAACCTAGCTGGCTATCCAGGTAGGCCTGTTAGAATAGTTATCACTCAAAAGAATTAATTGTTTAACATGCCAGCAAAAATAATCCCTTACAAAACCCTCAAAGAAGCTAATCTATTTTTAAAAGTTTGCTTGGCAACAGCATAGAATCACCACTCTAGCATTGCGTTCAACTTTGCTAAATTTTGCCATTAGCTCCTCTAGACCATAGACGGTATGTGTAACCAGGCGGGGGCGCCTGAGTAACTCGCTATACACTGCACTGAGGAGCAAGCCCGCACCCACCCAATAGACCAAAACACAGTATCGTTCAAGTAGAAAAGGTACAAGTTTATTTAGGCACAGGAAGGGGAGGAGTCTTTGGGATCAAAAAAAAGTAAGATAACGATAAAAAAAATAGAGTCCGAGGAAGGCCAGTCCGGGGTCGTCCGGGGCGGGGGGAAAACCACACACACAGAGGGCGAACCGGGTCCCGTCTTGTCACGCCCACTCCAGGCTCAGTGGGGCCTCCAACTTCCTGTAACACATTCAGGCGTACAGAGAACAAGGCCGGTTACCTCAAACAGTCTCCCGATAAGGCAGCAGGCACCCGGCACGACAGGCAGACATCAATGCTCAGGAGCACCGTTCTTCCGAATGGCCACTGGGGAATGATGGTAACTAGTGTTTGGGTGGACGGTACCTCAGGCGGCCGCCAGGGCCAGACAGGCAACAGGACAGTGACCAGCAGCCAGGGAACTCCCCAGATCCAGTACTCGAACCGTCGGATGATCCACGAACGGGCACCCCGATGGCACACTAGCCCCTCCGGTGGTTGTAAAATGGCCAGAACAGTCGTCGCTGGCACAGCAACACCTAGTCCGGCAAGAGCACACACACACCCACACGCACACACTCGGTAGAAACAGACAGGCAGGGGAGAAAGTGGTCAATGCTCACGAAAAGTGGAGGGGTCTGGGCTTGGCTACACAACAGCTCCCAGGCGGCCGGATGATCAGTGTCCGGCAACCAGCAGCTCGCAGGAGACAGGATGGTCAGTACTCCGCCGAACGGCAGTTTACAGGAGGCAGAACGGTCGGTGCACAGCGGCTTGCAGGAGGCAGAATGGTCAGTGCCCAGCAGCTTGCAGGAGGCAGAACAGTCAGTGCACAGCGGCTTGCAGGAGGCAAAACAGTCAGTGCACAGCTAAACAGTAG
>JAGFZM010000291.1:123738-140056 GCA_017657215.1 Limnothrissa miodon | reverse complement strand
CCAAGTCATGAAAAAGGTTTTGCCTGATTCATACGCCTGACCTCAAGTGGTATACAAAATCTAAAACTGATGATTATAATTGTTAATGATTGTGATCTATAAAGCCAGCATTGTATTACTTACGTAAAGAAAAAAAATATTAAATTCTAACTAGAAAATATAAAAACGGTCCTCCAGTAACATAAACTGCCATTTATGGCAAAAGACTACACAGTAGGCCATGTCTCAAAAGTTTTTTTTACAGTCTTTACAATCAAACTTTAATTTTTGAAGAAATTCTTAAGTAAATATTATACTTCTAATGAGCATCATTATGTTGATTACACACCTACTTAGTGTGCAATCCACTGAAGTATTAAACTAGAAATGGGAATTCAGTAGTTTAATCAATGTACTATCTATGTCATCCAGACAGTATGGAGCTTTGGCTAACACTGCGCTGTTCCTGTGAACAGATGGACAGAACTGAAAGAGTACAAACACCAACGGTGATGACCACATTCCAGATAAGTAAACATCGAAAGTAAAAAATCTAATAAATATGACTTTCATAGGTACTTCATAATTTCCTTCGTATAGCTGTTGATAACTTGGTAGACATAATGGTGTAAGTTGACACCCACCTGTACAGTTACCAGATGTTGGTCGACCCTGACAAATTACATAAAGACACAGGTGGATAGCAAAAATCAGCATCATGGCAGCAAGTCCTCTATATCCATGCAGCACAGCGAAGGGCCCAGGCCTCAACAGAAACTCTCTGGTAACTTGTAGTCCCCTCGTCAAGCACCAGTTGTTTCAGCATTAACTAATGAAAAAGGTTCATACAGTGATGTACAGACATCAGTGAAGTTGAATTCTGAGAAAACTGAGATTGGTGAGATGGTATGGTGAGAAGCAGGGCATGTCAGGCTGGGTGTGGCAAACAGTGCAGACACTGCTCGATTCTCTTCTCCTCTTTAAAAGTGCGCACCTCCTCCCACTCAAGGCAACCAAAGTGTGACAGACATCTGCTCCAGGTGCCAAACAGGAAGCTTCCACGCACATCTTCTCTTGTGCAAATACTTTTCAAGAGCTTTTTCATTTAACCCCCTCATGTGCAGCTACAAAAATACAATAAGCTAAACCTACAATAAAAGCCTAAACCCTTATCCGACCACTCACTTTGCCTTGTCATTTCATTACAAAAAACATCAAATCATTTTTTGACAAACTTAAAGACAGCTTTTAAAGAATGTTCCCTCAAAGTTCTTTAAAGGTCGTATTTGTAAAACACTTTCCAGGACAGGATTTTTTTTTTTTTTTTTTTTTTTTTTTACAAATGTTAACACAACATACCAAAATAAAAACCACAAAACAGTGGTCCCTCGTAATTTGTGGGAGTTCCGTTCTAAAAATAACCGGCGATAGTCAAAATCCGCGAAGAATTTCTTTTTTTTTTTTTTTCAATGATTATAAATGTTTTAAAGTTGCAAAACCCCCCACCACACACTTTATACGCTTTTGAGGCATTAACACTTTCTCATATTTCTCTCGTCTTGTCACTCTCAAGTTCAAAACTTTAGAAGATGCAGAAGTATAAATCCTGCTTTAGCCTACTTATCGTCCCGTCGCTGCTCCACTGTAGCATCTTTTACCACAAAAAAAAATCCATGAAACAGCGAAGGCCGCGACAAGTAAACCACGATATAGCGAGGGACCACTGTGTTCCATACAGTAGCTACAGTATAACACCTCTACTTCTGCAATAATATATGTTCAAAACAACTTATCATATTGGCCCAAATATGGTTTTTGCTCTAAAAATAGTTCTTAAAATAGGGGGGTCGTCTTATATTCGCGGACTAGATAAAGTAGTGGATTTTAGAATTATGGTGAAAGCAGACGAAAACTCTAATAACTCTCAAGCAGCCTCAAGCATCTGGGGTGATTGGGTGCAATTTTTGTCGGTAGCGAGCCCAGAAAGAACGGCTTAAAAATGCTAATAGTCAAAGAAAGTTTGCCGTGGGCGTCAATGCGGCTGCTTCCAAGAAATTGACAGGAGAGCCTGTGAGGATGTCACAGTAAAACGTAAAAGCTTTGGAGATAGCCAAAGAACTAGCTTACCTACAAATGAGTTCAAAGGTAGTCTCAGGTGGTGTAAAAGAATGATGCAGTGCAATGGAATTTTGCTTTGTCGCAGACCAATCCTTGCCTTTTTAGCGGTAGATGATGTCTGGGAGAAGTAGCCAGGTTATAGGCTATACTAAGTAGCAGAAGAGCTCAATTTGTGTCAGTACCGTTTTCTTTTTGTCAACTAAACTAATGCAGATATGTAGGTACTGTGGTTAATGCATAGCCTCGTTCTTTATTGCATTTTCAGTCTTTTTTTTTTACCTTTATGAAAAAAATATTCAATAGGCTGTGGAAAGATTCATACAGGTTTCAATTTAGACAGCTCAAGGCTGCCTGCAGTTTAGCCATTTTTTTTTTATTATATTCAATTATACAAAACAAAAGCCTCCTAAATGTTTTTTTCTTCCAATAAATTATATCCAGCATTATCAAATAAATAAATTTTCTGTATAAAACAAATCCAGGGGCCTCATGTACTAAGACTTGCGTGGATTTCCTACCAAATCTTTGAGTACGCGCAAAACTGGAAAGATGCGTACGCACAACAAAATCAGAATGTATCAATCTGTGCGTAAGCAGGTTTTCAAGAACATTCTCGTTGTACATCCCAATTACCGTGGAATTCAGCGCACATGCACGAGCAATACACTCCACCCTCTCTCTTCCCTCAATTACATATGTTAACGAGATAGGCAAACACCATTTTGTCCACTTTTAATTTTCTACTTAGTAAAAACAAGACATAATATTGCCCTCGTTTGAAGAAGAAAAATTGAGAAAAGAAGGAGAAAAATATAGAATTATCGCTGATCTAAAAATGGTCCGATATAAAAGTGGATGTAGAAAGAAAATGGCTTCCCACGTGGGTTACACAGGCAGCGAAGCCGCAATTGCAGAGCTCGTCTTAGGCAAAGGGTGACAGCTATACAAGGTCATTGTCGACTTGACTTGATTTGAAGAACTTGCTTATACCTGCTAGTAGTATTAGGCTGCATTTCCCTCTGTGTTTTAAATGTTTAGTCAGTTTTAATATTTCACAAACAATTGAGTTCAACATGTAGCCTACTCCACCAATAGCCTATCAACTAATAATAGTGCAGTCACGAATTTCACGATAAATGTGTGAGAAATTAGCCTAGATGTCATGCATGGTCCTGAATGTTTAAACCAGTCATCACTGATAATATTGGTGGTCGTTTTGCTGGTGCTTCCATCTTTGTTACTGCAATGTAGACAGTATATTTTTCATTGATATGCTTACCGTAAGTTTAACCTATCCACATTGTTACATTATGCATCTCAACATAAAGCAAAATTGAATTGCATTTAAGATCACTCATTCCGACGTTCAAATCCACTTCTAACAAGTGGCATATTGCAATGTTACTTAATGTCTTGTCCGCGACTACACATAATGTTGTTGCGCTGCATTGCCTCTATGTGCCGCTAACTGACGGCAACAATATGCACCAGAAATGTGTGTACGCCAGCCATGAAGTCTGCGTGGAGGACCGCAGTTTTTCAGTCAGTTTTTGAACATCCGAACGTCTGCGTGAGAAGTGGCGTACGCAGCTTTTTTGTGAGTACGCAAGCTTTTTACAGGCCCCAGGTCTTCAAAAAACTTTTTTTTTCCAAAAATGTCGTGGGAAAAGGGGGGGGGGGGTCATCTTATATTCGGACCAATAAGGTAAGTAAGGCCGTTTTCGTTGTAATTGTGGTACATAAAAATATCGCCGTTAATCTATTCTCAAAGTTGGGTTGGGGGCTGTGTACTGCGCAAGGTATGAATGCCTTTCATTTTGATATTTTAGCGCCGTAAACGACTTTTCAAATCTGAGTAGCCTATGCCTAATGACAATCAAACGTAATGTGCTAAAATTGATGCAGCTATGAAGTCTCGGGTTTGCTTAACCGGATTCATGTCAGCCGGTCTACTTGGTCTCCATATGCTTCCATTACACCATTGGGGGGGGGTCAAACTGGAGCATCTAATCCCATAGATATATATACGTAGACGCCGCATGGAACGGATTTGGCCACTGCAGCGATATGGCAGCAACGGATGTGGCAAAACTGCACTGTAAACTACTACAAGTAAATGGACTTGATTTCATAAAGCGCCTTTTTACAATGAAATCTATTTTAATGCCTCTTTTTTATTTCTTCACACATGCACTACTATACTTGACAAACAGTTAGGAACCAAAATTAATGTATTAAATCTTCTCAGATGACTAAAATAAGAACTTTATTGACCACCACGTGCATAAGTGTGGCTGTTACACATGGAGAGCTCCACGACTCTCCCTCCGTCCGCCGCTCTCAGCCCGTTGTCATTTTCAGGTTATATTTAATATGTGCATTTCAGGATATCTTTACGTTTATTCCAATTATTTCTTATCTATCTTATTTTTATATTCTAAATGATTAGGCCTACAACACTTCCTTTTGTACTGTACACTTCTCAACTCTACTATGCACATCCACATGACGAATAGAGATCTCTCTGACACATGCACGCAAACTCATTTTACCATACCATACCAACATTACTCATAAAGCACTAAAATAACCACAGCTGGAATAAAGTAATTCACACAAGTAAAATAATTATGAATAAAAACAAAAATAGAAATTAAAATATAAATATTAAATAAATTAAAGTAAATAAAAGAATCAAACACAAAAACAACTAAAAATCAACACAATAAAACTAATCAAATAAAACACTGTCTTGCTGGGGTTGAATGCCAAAAAATAAAAATGGGTGACCATGTACATTATAAACGGCACACAGAAAGGGCACTAAAACAAACTCATAAGGGTGGTATAAGACCATCAAGATGAGTGTTCATTCACCAAACTATACCTTCTAATATGTGGAACTGGCCACATGAAAAATACTTTTATTTGAAATATTTTAAAAATATTTGTGAATTAAGATTTAAGAACTAACATTTTCTCAAACAAACAACAACCATTCACACTCACTCCTAGGGAGAATTTAGAGTGACCAGTTAACCTATCATGCATGTTTTTGGATTACCGGAGTACCCGGAGAGAACCCACACATACACGGGGAGAACGTGCAAATTCCACACATAAAGTTGACTGAATCCCTCCCCAGCCGGGGCTTGAACCTTCTTGCTGTGAGGCTCCGGTGCTAACCACCACACCACTGTGCAGCCGTGGCATTAAAACCCTTTAAAAAGAATTGTTTTGCACATTAAAACCGGCTCCAACCACCAACGCTTGCCACATCCAATATGGCGGCGACGTTGGCGTACAGCTCAACACTGGATGCGGCGTCTACGTTTATATGTCTATGCTGGATGCGGCGTCTACGTACGTATGTCTATGTCTAATCCTGCCTCTGATATCAGCTTCAGCTCGCGAGTGGTCCTAATGGTCCTAATGCTCACCCTGGTTAAATAAAAGAATATAAGAATCTGGTTTCTGTAAGTTAAAACATTCTACCATTTCATTACCTGCATGACAGGGGAGTCCAGAAATCACTGTGACTAGAGGGAAAATGGCAGCAGCAAGAGAGTGTGCAATCTCAACAAGCCCAGCTTTATAACTTCCTAGTCAGTCATGTGACCTGGGTCACCACCAAGTCACATGACTGAAGACAAGGAACTGTACAACCAAAAACACCTCATCCCCACATAAGCAAGCGCACCATGAACACAGCAATTGGCCGCACCAGTATAAGCTCCACACCGACCAATGAAGCCAAACAGAGCCAGTGCAACCAGTGCACAATGCGACTTTTAAACCGGCACTAAGCAACATTCTGTTTTTCTCTCTCACGAGCTCCCTCTAAAGCCCGCTGTATTGCATTGTATTGCACTGCATTCTATTGAAGGCGGTCCGCGTTGTTGAACATTGCAAGTGCTGTATCTACCGCTATTGGCCATGGTGGCGCATTCTACATCGTTCGTTCGCCGTGTAATGACTAATTTTAGCATCCTAAACAGTATGAAACGGATTAATTAAATGAAAAATGTTGCATAGTGGGCCTTTAAAAGAATGCCAAAACCACTACGTAAATTGCCTTCAGGTTTATATGCCAATGGAACTGTGCCTTAAAGGCACAGACACAATATTAGATGTCACAATCTGCCCCCCGCTGGCTCCACCCACAGAATACCATGGCCTTCAGGAGGAGGGGGATTCAATGTAGTGCTCACAACTAGGGATGGGACGAAATATCGTTTGACGAAATACCGCGATACAAAACGTGACAATACGCATCAAGGTTGAAAAAAATGGATCGCGAAATAAAGATATATGGTACTGCTGCATGATTTGTGTAGTATATAAATAATTTAGTGTGTTATATGTGTGTGTATGTATATGGGGCAGACATACAGTCTATGGTGGCAGGTTGGCTGCACCATTTGATGATCAAGCAGGGTAAAACTAAATGAAAAATAATATATGCTGAACTGTGTGGTGCGCCGTCACGTCAAGTCACAGCGCATGTTGCAACAACTCCTACTCCTACTTTTCTTGTCAATTTGATTTTACTAATGACATTTCAATGCTAGAATCAAAATTAATTAATAACAACTAATAACATTTTTGAACATTATTTTATCGTCAATTTACAAGATGTTGTAACATGGCCTGCTGGGAAATTTGTCTGTCCAATCATAAATTTTTTTTGTAATTTCTGATCTACTATACGTTAGCCTAGTAAATGTAAACGGTAACGGCCTCTTAGGAAAGTCAGCATAAATGTACAAGAAGCCCAAAAGTGGCGCTCAAAAACGTAAGCAGAAGAAAGAATTGGATGTAAGGAATTCGACATTAGCAAAATTAGACGTATTTTTAAAGCCGTCGTCAAGTTCCGATTCAGTGATTGACATCATCCAGCACTCAGACTTGGATGCTAATGCTACCACCACACCACAATGCTATCACCACAATAGTCAACGAGTTTGCTGAGCAGAAGGCACGCAAAGTTCACTTCGACGGGTGAGTGCAAGGGTTTTTTCTTGCTAATTACGGCAACTGATCGGCTTATCAGGTTGTGGTTAAATGGCTGCTGTGCCATCATTTATGTGTCTGTTTGCTCTTTGATGAGGCCACTGGCGTGCTGCCTGAAAAGAAACATGGTGTGTTTGTATGCGTTCTGATTTTCATCTGTGTGCAGGTTATGCAAATAGTCGCTGTCCATGATCGTGTGTGCGTTCTTCTTTCCCTCAGTGGTCGGTCAGTGTGTGTATTGCGGTATAAGCTGGTTGTCACTGTGCATGTTGTAATGTTGTAACATTGTGTAGGCCTATCCTTTTTTGTTTTTGGGCCTTGGGCTGTAGTGGTAGGCCCTATGGGAAGTGGTTCTCGCACAGGTATGGGTCGAGATAGCGTGCTACGCCACTGAGGAGAGGCAAGCACATACTGTAGATGCGCCCCGTTTAACCCCGACGAGCTGGACCGCATTGAGAAGAGCCGAAAGCAATAGGCCACAGTGAGGCAGCCTCATCTTGCAAATTAACAGTAGCTATTTGTTGCAACGACACGCGTTCTGGGTACACTTCGCATAGCAGAGGAACTGGGCAAAAAAAAAAAAACAATGGCAAATAAGAAATTATCCTTCCTAAAAATGCACTCTTGGTATCTTTTTTTTGTTGTTGGCAATGGAACTGTTGTATAAAAGCATTATCGCATAATGCTTAAGTAATATTTTGCTTAAGTATCGATAGTGCTTAAGTAATATTTTTTTCTTTTTTGATATCGTATCGTGACGTATCGTATCGTGACCCTGGCATATCGAGGTGCATCGTATTGTGAGTTTAAGCGTATCGTCCCATCCCTACTCACAACAGTCCCATAGGAAATATCAACTGAGGAAGAAGGCTCACGGGTAACAGCAGCTCCAGACAGCAAGGATGGTGCCGTTGGTTCCTGGTCAACCCAAAGCTCTTCCTGATATTGGGCCAAGGGTGACTCAACCAGCAGGCCGGTGGGGGGCAAGATAGGAGCAGGAACCAGGTCAATTAAGCCTTTCAACATGCAACAATGGATGTGTTTTACCATGCGGAGGTCATTCGTGGGGGCCACAGTGTAAAGTGCCCCACCCTCCGGTGGTGCCCTCAGCACTGTGCACCACAGCTCCAGAGGTCCTGAATTATATTGCGGCCTCGTAACCCCAAGTTGCGGAGATAAACTAACTGACCTTCAATCAGAGGGGGATCCCGAACCCCCTGATCATGTCTCTCCTTATGGTCCAAAGAGTGAGACTGGATGGCTTTCTAGACTTGCTACCCCCCATTTGGGCTATCGGCCGATTCAGAGGGGCTGCCAACTTGGCAAACCCCTCTACAAGACGGTGGTAATAGCTGGCAAAACCCAAAAAGGAACGGAGCTCAGATACAGTGTTAAGGCTCTGCCAGTTTGCCACCGCTTCCAATTTATCTGGATCTGTTGCTACTCCCTGGCTGGAGATGACATGCCCCAAGTAATCCATTGGCCCTGCCATTTTCAGTAACCTCCACCTGGTTGTACCCGCTGACGAGATCCATAGTGGAAAACCAATGGGCCACGCATAGTGCGACTAAGGGTTCCTTGATGCGAGGCAATGGGAATGTATCTTTCCTGGTCTTGCTATTTAGCTGCCTGTAGTCTACACACATTCGTAGGCTACCATCCTTTTCTCTAACAAGAACAATTGGGGAGGCATAAGGGCTATTACTCTCCCAGGGTCTGAAGAAGCCGGTGTATGTGAGCCTTAACAGCTTCATAGTCAGAGGGTGGAATCCGCCTATAGCACTGTTTCATCAGAACTGAATTTAGAAGGGGAATGTCATGTGTAATTAAATTGGTGCATCCTAGATTGCCGTCATATGAAGAGAACACGAAATGATATTTTAGCAGCAAGGTACGAACCTGTTCCTGTTACATCTGCGAAAGAGGAGAAAAAGTCCCCTGATCCGCTCCTCCACCACAGAAACTGCACTAGTAGATGCCGAAATGGACCAGACCTCGGAGATCCCTTTGGGCAAACTAGCAATAGCAACACTGCTCACCTAACCCAACCTGGTACGGGGGTAGAGCACCACATCCTTGGTTCCAATATTGACCACTTGGATGTACCCTGTACTCCGGATCACCTGCCAATAGTCTCACTGGCAGACCTGAATCTGGAGGTTCGTACAAAACATCTGCGCCTGAGTATGGTTCAGAGCAAGTGGCTGCCACCCACTTGATGGTGCCACCTGGAAACAAGTTTGCTCTCTTACCTTGTAACTTATTTTCCCCACTCGTTCAGGGATGGGGCGTCACCGCTTGATGGCACAGTTGTAAAGCTTGCACCACCAGACCAGGGGCTCCTGAGACTGAAGGCAAATCAAACAATGAGGAATCATGCTGACCAAACTATTCCTAATAACACTTACTAAAAACGTTCATGCCCAGAACTCCAGGTACCTGAGAGACCATGCCACCGGGTGGATCCCTAACTTAGACCCCACAGTAAACCATAGGGCTGTTTCCACTATTGGAACTTCAGAGTAATTTTACCGGACCTTCACGGTGAGGGGGGAAATTGAATGTATCGGTCCTTTCAGCCTTGCATTTCCATTAGAAACGACTGAGAGGACCCTTCACTAAGACATCATCATGTTGTGACCGTTTACGCCTTTACTTCTTGCTAACTTGCTAACGCAAATAAGTGGCTGGTAGACACAGCAACAGGTGCATTATCTGGCTACAAAGCCCAGATTTTCACATTGTACAGTCAGTATTTCTCGCCTCATTTTACAAAATATCAAGTCATAAAGGCCAAACTTTTTAGCTTGTCACCAAAATAGCGACCGTTGCGTTAGCACCACCACAGGAAACAACAAGCTTGCTAACTTGCTGACGCGAATAGGTGGCTGGTAGACACAGCGTATTCAACAACAGATGCATTTCTGGCTACAAAACCCAGATTTTCAGATTGTACAGTCAACATTTCTCGCCTCATTTTACAAAATATGAAGTCATAAAGCCCAAACTTTTTTTTATTTTTCACAAAAGTAGCGTTCGTTGCGTTAGCTCTGCCATTTTTATTTTTTGGCTTCAGAACCTTGCCGTATCTTGCCTTCATTTGATTGACCAATCAACTATTTCACCTTTTTGGTCCCTGAAAAGGCACGGAAAAAGTTCCTTTGGGGCCGGCCCGGTAAAATTACCCTGAAGTTCCGATAGTGGAAACGCCCCTCATGACTTTGTTGCAGAGCTCCACTTCCAGCTCTAAATAACCTAGATAAGGGATATCTAGTCCATTGGCAGCACGAAGCTGCAACCACTGACAAGACTAAAGGCGCTCTGGACCTCATAGCTTAAAATTTTTTATAAAGAAACTTTCAGCCACTGTGGATACCATTGAACCTGTGTCAACCAAACATGGAATCCCCCCCCAATCATAAAATTGAGTGGAGGGCATGATGACATTAGTCTCCCCATCGACAAAAAGGACCTCTCTGAGCCTAGCAACACCCCACCTGGACTGTGGCTCCTCAGACCGGCGTCACCCATTTCCCGACAGCTGATCAGACTGAGACGGCTGGGCACCTAAAGAGGGCCCCTAGAACAGAAGGGGCTGGCAACTGGCGCACAATCCGTGTCCTATCACATTTGCAAGCATAATGAACAGGCTAGTGACAATGGTGACAGATGACAGGACCATCACGTGCAGGTCCAGCTGCTGCCTCAACATCTCCTTTAGCTCCCTCAGCTCTTGACTAGGTAGCCCCCCACCTCAGGTCCTCAGGCATACCCTCCTGTTTCCATCTAATGGCCTCTTTATGAACATTAATAAGGGTAGCAGTCAGTTGGCGATGAATCAATTGCTTCAACTCTCGCCAAAGGGACCCATCACAAATATGTTCTAACAACCTGGTCATGCAGCAGGGCATCAGCATTGAGGATACCTTCTGGTGCACGACCCTTGACCTTCTCCATTAACTTCATCAATGCAATGGAAAACTCAAGGATGGACTCACCCTCTCACCACTTCTTTTCCCGTGGTAGAAAAACCAAATGGTCAGCCGTGGGTCTACTAGCCTGTATAGGTGCTGGGGGTAAGCCCGGGCAAGAGGCCGTCTGGGAGTCAGAAGTGGCCAGGTGTGAGGTAAAGGGATGGCCCTTTCCTGTTGTAGGCTCTCATTATCAGCCTGCAATTGTGCCACCAATTCCCTCAGCTGGTACATGTCATCCATCACAACCAACACTAACGATCAACAATAGTAAGACTTTAATATAACACACAGCAGACAGTACCGCCTTAAAATTATTTGAATGCTATTACCTGCAATTCCAATGCCAGCACCAAATGCACACTGCTGTTTTGCTTCTGGAAAGAAAACTCAAAACACACAAAAAGTTACCATGTCTAGGTCCACATTTTTTTTTGTTTTGCAAGTCAAAATACAAGGAATTGGACTCTGCTCAAATATGCCAATCGTGCCGACTTAGGCCAAAATGTGACAAAACCCAAAATTTTTAATTTGGTAGAGGTCACTACACCAGATGGTAAAAGGGAGAACTCTAAGAACAGGGGGTCACTGGGGTCAGGTAAAATTGCTTGGGCTTTTTTCAGGGACCTGGTCTTATGGAGGGAAGCAATGTTATTACGGGGGACATTGGCGATTTTGCTGCAGAGATTGACAATGCTGTGAATGCGGTTCTTGTTTTTCTGTGTCAGTAACCCATACCAGCATATGAAAGAGAAAGTAAGAACAGATTCAATAAAACAACAATAAAATACTCATAAAACTGCAGTCCATGTTAAAATTCCTCAGTTTACGATAAAAATGCATCCGTTGGTGAGCCTTCTTGCATATATTATCTACATGTTTATCAAAAGAAAGTCTGTTGTCAACAGTTGTACCTAGATATTTGTATTCCTCCACTACCTCAACAGCTTGGTCATTTATGAACACAGGTGGGAGGGCATTCTTATTTTTCCTAAAATCAATAATCATTTCTTTTGTCTTACTGATGTTTCTCTTTAAAAAGGATGACTTACACCAGTTAGTAAAATCTGATACAACTGGACCATGCTCAGGGTCACTTGACTTGTATCAGATAAAACATCATTGACCCTGACACAACACGATGTTAGATCGCTAGTCACTACATGTAGAAAGCCAACCATTTGCATTGTTTCAGTATTTGTAATCCTCTTTTCTCAACTCAAAAATTGTGGCTGTCAAAAACCTACTTTGAAATTACACTTATGACTGCAAATGTACAGAATTACAGGATTGAGCCAAATCTGATGCAGAAAAAGACAGTAATTAAAATGTTGTGTGTATTGTTTCTGAGGCTGTTACATGTCAAATGGCGCCATTAATATTGCAAACTTATACAGTAAGCATTATAGTAAATAGTTTATTGTCAGGGAATTAGCCTTGGGCTTGAGATTTAGGTTATTTTTAGTCATTATTTAGGTAGCATACATATTCTGAATGCCTTTGGCAGAATTACAGTGAGATTCTAGATTTAATCAATCTATGCCCACCTCTAAATACAACACATCAGTTCAAAAATCTTCTGATGATCAACAAAAAACAGTAATTGGCACCTGCTTTATGTTGGCTAAATTGAGCCAACCACAGCTGATTTGCGGACTGGATTTCAGATGAAGGTGATTTTTTCCATATAAATGACACAAAGGAGGACCTTGAGGAGTTGTGTTTATGGATGCACAGGAAGAAAATTAATTAATTAATAAGGAAATAAATTAACTTTCTAGAAACGAAAGAGAAACAGTAAGGGGCCCACGAAGAACAGGCACAGTGAGAGGAACAGAATAAGGAAGGGGACAAGGTAGAGGTGTATAAGATTTGGTCTTAGCTTAAGATAATTAATTAAAATAATTAAAGACCCGAAGACAAAAAGGTCTGATGATAGAATGGTTTGTCTTTACTCAAGTGGGTGTGAGCACTCAACTACAGCAATCAAGGTAGAATGGGTGAAGGAAGAAAACCCTAAAAGAACCTTTCAGACACCGGAGTATAATTACCATTTATTTGTATTTGAATCACTGCAGAAAAGGTTAGGAACAAAAGGAACAATCAGGACCTACTGTAAAGGGCTCACATTTGAAGCTCTTATGTCAAAACGAATGACGGGCCATTTGGGTGCTCATGGGAGTTTTACCAGAGACATTTTAATAGGAGAGACACTTACAAAATCTTCCATTGAAATGCATTGGGAAACTTCGTAACGCAAAGATAGTGGTTGATATGTTCCACCTACTCTCGCGCTGTTGCTCCAATCATTTTGTAGATTCTACGTAAGCATATCATCATATTTTTGCGGCACCTGCAACTTGTCAGAAGTCAGAAAAAAAAGCTGCTAAAGCTGTGTCAACTGAAAATGTATGAGTGCCAAATAGTTATCTTAACATAATGTCGCCCATACCCCATTTTAATGTCAGAGCTATAAAAAGCATACAAACATGACATTTTTGCTGTACCGTTTATTGTTACTGCAGATTTGGTTAAAAGGATTTACTTTGATGAAGTAGTTTGAGGCAAGTAGTTTATTCTTTTGCTAAGAGCTGGTTAGCATTAGCTTAAAAAGCCAGCTATGAAGATACTGATGTGGGCTAATGATTTTGGCATGTTATGTATGACTTATATTTGCGCATTTAATAACCACTTATGCTGGTGCATGTAACTTTTTAAACTTAGCAGTGTAATGCTGCTGCCCTTGGGGCAGGAAAGATGTACTAAGAGCTCAAAACGGCTGCCAACTCGCACGCATTGAGCGTGAGACACACTCATTTGATTGTCTTCACATGCTTATGCGCCATACCTCCAATGTCACACGCTGAAAATCAATTTTATCTATCTGATCATCAGCTCAAACTCTACCTGTGCGATCGAAAAATTACACACGGCCGAACAGGCAGTGGTCTTTCTTATAGCCTGCAGAGAGAGCCTGCTCCCCTAACGTAGGTGGTGAACCTCGCGAGTTGAAGCTGATATCAGAGGCGGGATAGATGCGCCCCATAATACCATAAAACCATAATACTATTTTTACAAATCTATACAAAATGCAAACTAGTTGTAAGAATCCATAACTTTCTGCTCTTTCGGTTAACATAAAAGCACCTCATTTTAGAATAAATTAACAGCTCTTTGTTATACTCGGATAAGTGTTTGCTCTACTAAACTTTAATTGATATCTGTATTGTAATACACAGAGATGTTGTCTGTGAGTGTCAATAAACCTGACATGTTTGCTGCTTTTGCTGTTTAATGCTAATGATATGTTTGTTATACTTAGAATGAAGACAAAGGTTTACGTTAAGAACCTTTGTCGTCATGAAAGATAGTCCGCCAAAGACAGGCTACTTCAACGTTATAAGCACAGATCACCGGCTTGTTAGTGGCTGATACAGGCTTGCAAGCTTGCAGTCCTCTCCATTTTTCAGTCCAGTCAGTTCTCTCCTGCAAGGGAAAGAAAAAGCACAACAAATTTTAATATTAAAGACATTATCCGGAGTGAAACAACACGTAGCTCTTTTGATTCCCATTGCTATGTGCTATCGATAGGTATAAGAACGACAGGTTTACATGCACGGTAGACCGAGTAACGAAACGGCAGCCAGCGCTAACTGATTAGGGCATGTCCTTTACGCATGTCTACGTTGTACCTACTGCTGTCATTCCGATACCTATAGACACCATTCGACAGCCTCAGTCAACAGAGCTGCGGGTTGATTCACTCCGGATAATCCCTTTAAGTAAAACCACCACTGTTTGTGTAACGGATGCCAGCTAGCCTAGCTGTGCGTGTAGAACGTTAGTAAAGTTTCCCTGCCGACACTTGACTGGGAGCATGAGCTTTACGGTCGACTGGCGTTCGACTCCCCCATCTGTAGTTGCTGTGAGTTGTGAGGTCGCGGGTTTGAGCCTGGGGCTGGATTGAGCAGGATGACCTTGGTTACATTTGCAACTGATGTGACTTTATTGGCTTTATTATTTAGTAGTAGGCTAGTAAAGTTTCATGTTGTTGCTTAAAGTTAACGTTACTATTGGTTTGCTGACGTTAGCCAAACAGGCTGGAAGAAGGGTCATCTTTTTCTGCCAGTCAGTCAGTTCTCGTCCGAGAAAGAAAAGGCACAAAATATTTTAATATTAGTCTAAGTCAAATCACCACTGTCTGCAACTAATACATCTTTAAGGTCTTTGGTATTTAGTAGCAGTAGTGAAGTTTTACATTGTTAAAGTTAATGTTACAGTAAGAAAGTTCGCTGTCGCTGTCCAAATTAACAAACATGAACAAAATCTATAGATGATGCATTGGATATTTCCCAGCAAACCGATGTTAACATTTGGTAAAATAGATTGTAACTTTTTTTTTTTTTTAAACAAAGAATGAATAGCTTGCCTTACAGGACTTGTGATATCTTTTTCTTCTCCAAACATTGCCTTTGTCAAAATTGGGCCATGTTGTGGTGAGCAATCACACAATTACCACTTATAGCCAAAAATGTATAAGAAATTGTATAATAAAATTGTTACACATTTCTTATATCGATTATTTCTTATATCTTATATCTGACATCTTCGCTGTGTCCATGGTCAATTTGATATGAGCTAATAGTTATGACGAGTTTGTTTACATTGTGTAGCACTAGGTTATTGACTAGCACTACACAAAGTTAGCCTTCCTCCGATCAGTTCAGATTTCTTCAGATTGACATACACCAGCTCTCACACACAGGGGTAAAATGCTTCTAAATCACCGACACGGATAGGTTAAAGGGTTAGTTAGTTTTTTTGCACTTTGAGCCCCTTTCACAGATTGTCTGAAATGCAATAGAATGGTTGACGCCAAAATTTTGACGATTGCTCCTATTCGGGAAATGAAGAATTGCCTCTGCCTGCTTCAAAATGGCTAGCAATGTGGATTTGTTGTATCTATCCTTAAAACAATAGTTTTAAAAAGGTGCTACTCACCTGAAAATGGAATATGAGGTGAAAGGTGAGTAGCACCTTTTTAAAACTATTGTTTTAAGGATAGATACAACAAATGCACATTGCTAGCCATTTTGAAGCAGGCAGAGGCGATTCTACATTTCCGGAATAGCCGACACAGGAGCAATCGTCAAAATTTGGCTGTCAACCATTCTATTGCATTTTAGACAATCTGTGAAAGGGGCTCAAAGTGTAAAAAACCGAACTACCGCTTTAAG
>JAGFZM010000291.1:104158-123338 GCA_017657215.1 Limnothrissa miodon | reverse complement strand
TTAAGGCCTTAAACTGTGTAAACTGGTTTTGGGAAAATGCCATGTTTGAGCATGACCCTCCAATATTTAGAATACTGTGTATATGTGTGCAAATGACAATGTAAGAAATTAAATATTTAAACATTCATTTTCAGGAGGAGAAGACTATGGGAAAGTCCACAGGAACTGCCAGGCCCATAATGCCATTCAAATGCCATGGTAGCAGTAGGATTCAAGTGATTATAGGTGTTTGGGACAACGGCAGCTGTGGTGTCATGGAATAATGGACGAGGTAGAGGGAAATAATAGTACACCTAAGGCATGATGGTTTTCCATGGTATGCCCCTATATGTAATAGGATATAATTGGGTTTCATGGATTTATTTCTTAAATACTCTACCTTGCTTACCTGCAATGTGTTATCTATCGGGGGTTGGGTTGAATCGGGTCCCTGTTTTATAAAATGGTGAACTTTATAGACAAAACATTAATAGGACATTTGGCAAATGCTCTCTGAAGACATTTACTCTCTAATTCATATGATGAACCACGACAGGAGAGGGAAATCCAGTTGAGTAAATGAGTAAAATATGAAAATGACTTCAGGGGGTGTGCATGGTCCCTAACCACAGCTAGATATAGGCCTAACCATCATGTTCTGCTGCTCATTCAGAATCACAGATATTACATTTAGCATTAGGTCAGGCAGCCAAGAGCTAGCGCAGCTGCAAGCTACCTGTCAGTCATTTCCACCCACAACCATACTGCTTTTTCCACAAATGAATGTAAATTGGGTAGTTTCTGTTGAATAAATATATTTTGCTCTACCTTGTGGTTAGACAATCTTGACCTCAAAGGGTAAATGCTACACCCCTCGTTAGGTTGAATGAAAAACAGGAAATGACAGTGGTTTACTTAGTCAGCAGCCTAAATCTTTTGTTTTTCTTGCATATGTGTCATCAAGTTACAGGAAACAATCCCTGTAAGAAGAGACAGTTGGTGTTCCATTTGCAAGACCTTTGGTTCGGGCAAATTTCATAAATGAGATTGAATATAGCTGTTCAGATCTTTCTGTGTGAAAGTGGCTCAGGTGTCATAGCCCTGTTCAGTGGGGTTCGCCTCTAGCACAAATTGCATACACATTTTGTTAGAATACCATGTCAAATGCTTGTTTTAGAACTAGCTCTCGCTCCGGATGCATAGCGCACACCCTGCATGCAAGCAAGTTTTTGTTTATTGTGTACGAAAATTCTGACTCTTGTGCTAAATCTTCCAGAGAGTTTTGTAAATGAGGCCCCGTTGCACAACATCCACCAATATCAGAAATAATTACCTTATCACCTCAAGTAAGGCCTCTAAATATTTACTGCACCCAATCCTTTCTGATCTCCTTAAAGAAACACACCACCATCGTTTGATATTGAAGTATGTTCTTTTCTTAACTTCCTCTAAATAGGCTTACACACCTCACTTGCACTGAATCTCTCTTTGGTGCGTGGCAAATTTGGCTTAGCCCAGTTACTTAATTGGGATCCTAATAGGGATGAAGTAATCTTTCCTATTTACATATGCTCACTACCTATACGTCAGTTACTTTTTTAAATGCTTAACACAGACACTCCTACAATTTCCCAAATAGGCCTAGTTAATTTTCTTCTAAAAAAAAAAAAAATCTCAAAAAAGCATTAGCACTTATTTAAAAATGCAATAAACCTTTATTTCTATTCTGTCAAACATCAACACATTTTTAGTTCACATGCAGTTAATCAAAGTTTCAAAGTACTGACTATTGTTGGCTTTCAGAACCTTCTGTTGATTCTGTTTTACAGGTAATTGCATGCAAAACAGGCAATGAACCAGCTTTGTCTTATATTTCTTGGTTAGGAATTGTATGTCAACATCAAATGTTCACATTTTTTTCACATTCCTTTATTGTATAAACGTTTTTTTCTGTATTGCTTACAGTGAACACAATTATCATAAAACATACAAGAGTAAACATAGAAATACACTGATCAGATGAAAGAATCAGAAAAAAAATCAGACACAGACAGAATTACCTAATCTCTGTTAGGCCACGTTTTTATCAACATCACACCTGGGGCCTGTACTACGAAGGGAGTTTAACCAACCCAGAAGTAGGGTTACCTTGTTAAACCGGGGTTGACAAACTCTGGTTATCCTGATGTGTAGCAAGTGAAACATTATTGCCACATGTTTCTTAGGCTACGGGATATTATTAGTTTGCAGAATGCTTGAAATCATTTTTGCTGAATTCTTGTAAATAATTCTTAAAATCGCCTAAAATGTCACACAATAGGCTACAGAAGTGCCATATCAATCGATATTAAAACGCCCTGTGATGAAATTAAGAAATGTCATATGTCGGTTGTCCCCCCAAAAATCCAAGACGCTGTGATTGCCTTCTTCAAATCTTGAGGATAGGATAAAGATGCGGGAGTCTTGGACTGAGCCTGGTCATCTTGCATCCAGACTTGCCTGATCACGTCATCTAAGAATTTAAGGCTATTTGGTCATTAAAACTTGTAAACTTTTGCATGAAGGTTGAGGCAAAATATTTCCCCTGTAAATTAACAAGGTCCACCCCATGTGGTTGGACAGAAAGACGTTTAAAACATGTTAAAGGATTAGAGAACAAATGTGAAATTAGTAAGCCTATTTATAGGCTATCATTTTCAGAATAATCTCCCAAACAAAATGCAAATTAATACTTTATGTGGGTTATGGGCTAGTATATAATATATCAAAATACACCTCATACCCAACACCTGCACACTGATGCTGTGAAAAAGATTCGCGATTGACATAATTGCCTTCATGCTCCTGCGAAGAGAGCACCTCACAACGCGAGCGCCAATGTCAAACAGATCATCCTACTGTTGCCATTAATTGGCTTAGGCGAAAATGTTGGCGGAGGGGTGGTACTTATAGGGTGTGGTTAGCGCAAACCTCGGGTTAACCAAGAACTAAAACTGCTCGGACCAGTTTTGGCGTGTGGCGTATATTGCCATGGCAGCATACCTCGGTTTAAACCTATCCACCTTTCGTAGAATGGGTTAGCCGGGAAGTTATGCCACACGTCATCAAGTTACTCTCGAACTTACCCGGATAAGCCAGTAACCCCGCTTTGTAGTACAGGCCCCAGATGTCACCCACCTGGGATAAATGCTTGTTATGACGGATGCAGCCTTACCAGTCTTTACACCTGCTTTTCTTTCTGGTGTAGAAATTATATTCCAGGAGGCAGAAAGAATCCTTTATTCAAAAATAATAGTAAAAGTTCTTAATTTAAGAATAATTAAGGTAATACTTGAGACGTGTCAAAGTGCCTGCCTTCCAATCCAACATACAAACAATATACACTGCTCAAAATAATAAAGGGAACACTAAAATAACACATCTTAGATCTGAATGAATGAAATATTATTATTCAATTATTATTATTATTCAATACTTTGAATGTGCTAACAACAAAATCAGTTGATTGTCAATCAGTGTTGCTTCTTAAGTGGACAGTTTGATTTTAACAGAAGTGTGATTGACTTGGGAGTTACATTGTGTTGTTTAAGGGTTCCCTTTATTTTTTTTGAGCAGCTTATATCATTCTGAATGAGCAGTGGCTTGTACTACGAAGGGAGTTTAACCAACCCAGGTGTAACACAGGGTTACCTTGTTAAACCGGGGTTGAAGAAACCTGGTTATCCTAATTAGTGATATCATCGATACTACAATGCTGGTTAGGAGGTTGACTTGTTAAACCGGCGTTAACCTAACTAGCCCTTTCTTGCGCTACGTCCACATATGTGGACAGTGATTTTATCTTCATTTTTTTTTTGTTTATCTCATTGATATACTTCAAAAAACTTGAGGACATTGTTAGTAGGTCCATTGCTAATTTGACAATATATATAATTTTGTATTTGGAATATTGACTGTTTGCATGGTTGACCATAAAGGTCATGTGTTAAATGCTCAAGAGTTATCTGTAAGTATCTGTAGGAGATTTTTTTGTATTTGAATTGTTAAAAATTACTTTATCTACCTTATATTACAAGAAAACAAACATTTAATGAACATCTGATAGTGAAATAATGATGAACTACATGTTATAAGCTATGCATACTGCCTTTCAGACAACATTACAGAAATATATAGAGACCAATGAATGGTGGACATGTTCTGTAGAGTAATATTATTATGACATTAGAATATGACTACAGAGATACACACTACACACACACACACACACACTACACACACGCTATGCCACATGCCACAGATACCATGCATTTTGAAATATTGTAAAAATTGCCATTTTGATAATGTAATATCATTAAAACCATTATTTACATGATATTATGTAAAAAAAAAAACTGATGTCAAGTATTGGTCATACAAAGGTCAATTTTTATGCCTTTCCTATCAATTCATTTTTACTCCTTTCTTGTGCAGTGTCCACATTAAAAATGGGGAAAAAAAACTTGCTCACAGAGAAATTATTCATGGTAGATCTTTAGCTACTTTTGCATCTGCGCATTATGTCATATGTATTCTGAATCTGAATCTATTTTAAAATAATGACAACAACCTATTGTGTAAATATTAGACTATTACTATTACTATTAGGCTATTACCTACAGCAATTGTGGAAAGACTAAATTATGAATTTGACGTACAGTATCCTCACTTCAAGCTCTGATTTTGCTTACATATGCTCTTTTCCCTGTAGGCCTATAATTCTTAGCTTTGATAGCTAACGTTCAGTTAGCTTTAACTTTGAAGTTAGCTTTAATAACAGTCTTAGCAGGCTACACTAATAACACTAATCCTACAAAAGCCTAAGCCTATAAATTTATACCGGAGATGGTTAACATAATATTCGTCACCTACCTGATTTCTAACATCATCTCTCAGCGTAGGTTTATCATGTAGCCTAAACTGCAACACCACACTGTAGGAAGGGCTGTAGCCTACACCTACTCTCTGGATGCTAAAACAGTAGATCTTTTTTCTATTTGCTTGGCACTGTAGGCTAATAACAAGGAAGAGAATCGGCCAAAATGATTTTCAATACCAATGTAATAGTAGTGATAAGTTTAGGCTAACACTTTTCTGAGAATATATAGCAAAACGCACCTCCCTGTGCTTTTCTACTTGCTACATTCACTGTGTTTACCATGTGAAGACAACGTAATCTCAGAACACAGGCAGATCCTTTCAGCCTATGAAATTATAGCATAGGTGACACAGATAGATAGATAGATAGATAGATACTTTATTGATCCCCAAGGGGAAATTCAAGGTCCCAGCAGCTTAAAAAATCACACACAACATATACTACAGTTACTCAAAATAATAAAATAGAAATACTGTGGGTAGAGATGCGCATGAATGTACTGAGGTACAGTATGGGGAGTGTGTCAAGGTAGTTGTGCAAATGAGACCAGTAGTGCAATAGTGCAAGGTTAAAAGTCTATTGACTAGCAATAAATATGTGCATATGTAAATGGACAATAAAAAATTTCAGCATAGCAATAAAACAGTTCTAGTATAAGTATATGGACAATAAGATAACAATAAAATTAGTGCAAGGATAAGTCTGTATAAGTCATATGCATGTTCATGCATCAATCAAGTATGCAGGTCAAGTATGAAGTTACAGTGTAAGGAGGAGTTGTGCATGTGGGCTAATGTAGCCAGTAGGGTCCCTAGTCAAGTGTCAACAATACACAGTATTGTAGAAAATGTCTTGTAATTGTATAAGAGTGTTCAGGTGCAGATAGACTATGCAGAGAAGTCCAACTCTCCTCTTCCTTTCAGTGAAGCATTGTAGAGTTGTATGGCCCTGGGTACAAATGACTTCCTAAGTCTGTCTGTTGTGCATGTCAGGGAGCGTAGTCTCCAGCTGATCAAGCTCTTCTGCTGCATGATAGTGCTGTGGAGTGGATGACAGTCATTGTCCAGGATGTTGAGTAGCTTGTTCAGTGTCCTCTTGTCTGATACTGAAGTGATGCACACCAGTTCAGCTCCCACAACAGATCCAGCTTTCCTTACCAGCCTGTCCAGTCGCCCAGCATCCCTCTTCTTAGTGCTTCCTCCCCAGCATGCCACTGCATAGAAGAGGACGCTGGCAACAACAGACTGGTAAAACATCCAGAGAAGCTTGCTGCAGACGTTGAAGGACCGCAGCCTCCTCAGGAAGTACAACCTGCTCTGCCCCTTCTTGTAGAGTGCTTCTGTGTTGACCAGTCCAGTTTATCATCCAGATGTATCCCCAGGTACTTGTATGTTTTCACCACCTCCACATTAACCCCCTCTATGGTGACTGGCACCAAGTATCCCCAGAACCAGTCTCTCCATGGTCTTCATCAGGTGTGATGTGAGAGCAACTGGCCTGAAGTCATTAAGCTCACTTGGGTGTGGTTTCTTTTGGACGGGAATGAGACATGATGTCTTCCACAGTGCTGGGACTCTCCGGAGGCGGAGACTCCAGTTGAAGATGTGTACCAGTGGCTCTCTTATTTCTGCAGCACAGGCTTTAAGTAGTCTTGGACACAATCCGTCGGGCCCGGCTGCTTTCCTGGGATGGAGTTTCTTCAGCTGTCCTCTGACTTGATCTGCCGTGACGATAGGGGGTAGCTGAAGGGGAGAGGGGTTGCCATGGTAGTTGTCACATTGAGGGGGATGGAGGGGGGAGATGTGTGTCTGTGTCCTGTAGGGGAGGGGTACATCTGGCAAGGGTACGTGTTGCTTTGAGCGTGAGAGGGGAGGTGTGAATTGGGCCTTTAAGCAGTCAGCGTCCAGGGTTGATTGGGCCGTTAAGCAGGTTGATTGGGCCGTTAAGCAGGCATTGTTCAGGGATGATGGGCAGCCCACGTCCATTGAGACTTGAGCATGGCAATCAAACCTGTTATAGAAACAGTTAAACTGGTTTGCTTTGTCCAGGCCTCCCTCCACAGAGCTGCCGCTCTTCTTCCCCAGGCCAGTGATGGTCTTCATTCCATCCCAGACCTCCTTCATGTTGTTCTCCTGCAGCTTCTGTTCCACCTTCTTCCTGTATTCCTCCTTGGCCTCTTTCAGCCTGACTTTGAGCTCCCCCTGTACGCGCCTCAGTTCAGCCTGGTTCCCCTCTCTGAACGCCTTCTTTTTCCTATTTAGAAGTGTCTTTATTTTGCTGGTGATCCAAGGCTTGTTGTTTGAAAAGCAGCGCACAGTTCTTGTGGAAACAACAATGTCCATACAGAAGTTCAGGTAGTCAGTCATGCAGTGTGTGACGACCTCCAGATCTCCTCCATTCTGTAGTACACTCCAGTCTGTGGACGCAAAGCAGTCTCTCAAAGCCTCATCCGCTTCTGGTGTCCATTTCCTGAAAGTGCGTGTGGCAAACGGTAGCCTCTGTACTTTTGGTTTGTACATTGGCTGTAGATGAATGAGGTTGTGATCTGATTTCCCCAGTGGGGGAAGGGGGGTGGAGCTGTATGCGTCCTTCACGTTTGCATACATGAGGTCTATTGTCTTGTTTTTCCTAGTCGGGCAGTGAACAAACTGGCAGAAATTGGTGAGTGTACAATCCAGTGTTATGTGGTTGAAGTCGCCAGATATCGCTATAAAAGCGTCCGTGTGCTGAGTTTGAAGCCTTGCGATTGTAGAGTGTATGATGTCACACGCTATGTCAGGAAGTGCTCGTGGCGGAACGTAAACACAGACAACAATGGCATGTGAAAACTCTCTCGGCATGTAGTAAGGCCGGAGGCTTACCGCTAGTAACTCCACATCCTTACTGCATGCAGTCTTCTTAATTGTCACATGGCCGGGATTACACCATCTGTTGTTTATGTACATCACTAGTCCACCACCCTTCTTCTTGCCAGAAAGTTTATTGTCTCTGTCCAAGCGAGCCACACTGAAGCCCGGTAGCTCGATGTTGGTTGTTGGGATGCAGCTAGTTAGCCACGTCTCTGTGAGGCATATTAGGCTACAATCTCTGTAAAGTTTCTGGTTTCTTACCAGGGAAGCCAGCTCATCCGTTTTGTTTGCCAGTGAATGCTGGCAGACAGTCAGTGGCAAGATGAAAGAAAAACATGCCAACTAAAATTATTTCGTTGAGTTCAGAAATAAATATGTGATATGTTTTCACCCATCAAAGAATTGCTATTTTTTGGTAGGGACTATTTTGTCCTCCCCAAATATTAGTCGGGACCTGTCCCTATGGTCCCTATGCAAAATTACGCCCTTGTTGCACACATCTTCAGGCACAGTGTCGACTGCACTGGGCCAGAGCTGTTACTGTTCAACAGTCAAAACTCCCTGAACCCTGAACCAACTTTTTCCGAATCGATCGGTAATGGATAAGAACCTGATATGGTAAGAGTGTGTCTTTATTCTAGCATGTTTGAGATTATATGCTATTCAATATTGTTTTACGTGTACCTGTATGCTGTGTGCATTTGCAGAGAATGTAGCTTTAACTTTTAACAACCTTTTTTCTATTATTTCTGTTCGATAGCGTTAGCTGCCGTGTATTGGGTGTTCCCACACGACGTCTTAGAGCGGCAGGATCCATGTTGAGGGTACAGCCTCTCGAAGTCTGATGGTCTGAGAGCTGAGGCGAATTAAGACGAACGATTTCTCTGTTTTCGTTTTTTTGTGTCGTGTCTAAAATGGTACAATACTGTCGTTGTAGCAAACATTACGTCAGGCAGGCTGGACTGGACAGAACATCCCTACAGTAGATGCATGGCTGCCTCAGTGGGGAGAAAACTTTGATGCATATGAGCAAGGTGAATCATTACGTGAATACTGGTGTAGGGTTTTTGGTGTAACACATAGCCTAGCCTACTTATTTTGTGGAAACGTGGTGGTACGTGAAAGGTCTTGTTGAAACATGTAAGAGTGTTGAAACTTCATGAAATCTATCCTAAACCATTATCCAACGCAATTATAACGCTTAATAGGGATACAAATGATATCCATCAATTCGGTAGTCACCGTCGACCACACATGCTCAAGAAAGAAATCTAACGTCAATTTTATTGGGCTGTCTACAAAGACCACGTTTTTTTACAGTGTGTTCAGGGGACAGGCAGCTAGCAGATTGTGAGGAGATGCTTGCTGTATGTAACAACACATGTTTTAGTCCTAAAAACGTGTCACATCGCTTAGAGCGCCTTTAATAGTTCACAAATTAAAGGAATGTTTCCCTCATGGGTAAACTTATAACACTCCAGTATTGGTAAAGAAATGGAGATTGCCATAGGAGATTGCCCCCCATCACTGCACCTTTATCAACAAGCTTCTACAACCCCCCTACACACACAGAGCACACTTCACTTCACTTCTGCTTTCACCATAACACCCATTCCCCCAATACACACTGTAACTGTCCCACACCCACTCTCCACCCCAGACTTCACCCATGCCCATCCTTAGGTTTTTAGGATGGGCATAGGTCAACACACACTCCTCCATCAGCATGGCCCCAAGCCCTGGGTTAGCCCCATGACCTGTGGATCTGCCCAAGTTTTCTCCCATCTGCCCCATTCCTACCACCCCCGAACCCAACAGGCTGAAAAGCTGAGACAAATTTCACCACATTCTTTACATTCAGTAATCTTATGCATGTGAAAAACATAAACTTGCTTGTATTTTTTTTCAGACTCTTCCTAAACCTGTCAGGGCAACCCTAAACAATCAATGGTAATTTTTAATTTGCATTGGAAATGTCATTCCAAACTAATTAGCTACTGGCTGAACGTAGGCTGTACACAGCCAACAAAGCTACACATATGGGCCCAATAAAAATATTAAATTATTATTTTTTATAAACAGGTTAGATTAACCACAGCACAGTAGGCTTACAAAATGGAATATGATGCCTTTTATTGTCACTGTTTACATGTACAATGAGAATAAAAGCAACTCTCCATAGCAAACATGTACTGTATATCAAATATGACAACATACACCAGAATAAGTAAAAGTACAAGAAAATATAAAAGTACGCTATAAATAGTAGACTTAAAAGTAAGATGCACAATTCTGAGACGCTTTATAGCCTATATGTGAAAAAAAAAAATTCGGGTTCATATTCATTGTAATAAGTTGTGTGGGATATTGCTCATTATTAAATATTGCACAGTAACATTGATCATGTGTAGGCCCTAGTGGTGTATAGGACAGTGAGAGTAATGGGATTTCACATGATTAACATTTTGTTTAAAGTCAAACAGGCCGGCAAAAGGCATCTCACTAAAAATGTAATCAGCAGAGCTAGGCTACATGTGTAAAATAAGACGATAAGCTGGAGTAACGTACGGTAGCCTACATTGACTTGCGCGGCGAAAACAAATTTTCCGGTCATTAGGCGTTTAAGTGACGTTCGGTCGTCAAGTAGGATGACGTTCGGCCGATTGGTCAGTAAGTAGGATGACAATCGGTGGATCTACCGGATGGTAGTATAGAGTTTGCCGGTGAGGTTCCGGAAGTGATTTTCCCATTAGTTTTTCCCATTGACATTTAGATTACAACCCACGCTATCCGAATTACGGAAGGAAGACGTCCAACTAGCTACGGCATAACAAAACGATTGGTTGTGCTCAATTAGACGCCAAAATGTAATGTGATCTCCATTTTGTTTCAGTAAAAACGTCTTTTTTTCTGCGATTTCCCTTAGAAGTACTTCAGTACCCATAATCCTGAGCAATCCCACAATCCCAGCAACGCATCTGATTCGTGGACAAGTACGTTGCCATGAATGTGTTTGTTGAAGCCCGGGAAAGCAAACAAGTTCACGAATGTCACCGTAGCCTACCTCACAACCATGGGTTTGCTCGTTTTACTGCTCGTTTGACACGACCCTTAAGCCTAACCTAATTTCAACTAGGCATCCTTACCATGTCATTTCCATTTCCCTAAGATTTATAAATTTAATATGCTCATTTTCTTACCTTGCTGGATTACATTAGTTTTTCTCTGTATCTGGTGATATGAAGGGTATGTAATGGTAAATGGCAGTTGGGCTAATTAAAAACAGTAAATTCAGTTGTTGTGGTGCAATCTATAACAAATGGAAATTACCACAAATCCTGATAAATGCTTTATTGTACCTGTCATTATCAATTCTTTATTCAGGGGAGACAGAGGCATTTGTATAAGGAACCGGTGGAAACTGCAATGGTGGACACCAAAGCGGTGGTTGCAGTCGGGTACTAAATACTGTACCATGCTTTCGGTTAAAAAAACGGATCTAAAACTTGATTGATGCAAATCTGAAGATATATACAATATTACAACACTATTTACACAAACTACTGAGGAAATACACCAAAATTTAGCTATTCGATTGCAAGAGCAACATCGCGTGGCTGTCGCCAACTCCAGGAGATTCAAAAAGAACGTTGGGTGCAATCGTCTTTAGGATAGGGTAAGTACTGGCTTCTGGGATATGTAGTTTCTAAAGTCGGGGGTAAAAATATGTACACAGTCTTGTACCTTTGCCTTTTTTTAGCCTTTTCTTTAGTTTTTTCACTCTGAACGGAAGGTTACACGGTCATCACCTACCCCGTAGCTGGATAGAATGAGTCGGGACTTTAAACGCTTTTAAAACGCGATTTTATGGAAAAGTCAATGGCAGAACGGGAGCCTTGGAACCACTTCCTGGTTGGAAGTTCTGGGTTCACTGGCCAACTCTATGGGGCGTTTTTGGCATCGTTCACCCTCCGTAGGAGACCACACAGTTAAGATGTAATACCAGACAATTCCACGAAAAAGCACACAGAGAGCGACACAAGCAACTTCGAGCAATGGATTTAGTGACTGTTAAGGTTAGCAGGCAATCAGAGGAGGAGGGAGGCTAATGAACGCCAAATGTGAGTAAACGATGTAGTTATGTTGATTGCCCAAATGATTACTCATACTTAACAGGGAATTTATCACCTGATAAATATGAAAATGCTGTAAAGCTTTTTTTCAAAATATTAAGCAAATATCTATTTTAGGGGCATACGCCTCAAGCCCTCGTTTTATTCAACATATCATGAAGATAATGCATACAAAAATGAGCACATAATAATGAGCACACAATAATAAAGGTAAGGCATAATTGAAATCATGGTTACTAAACCATGATTTCAGAAATCTTCCAACAGAAATACCTAAAGTAGATATATCAGCTACATTTTCTACCCAACTTACCTGTAATGTAATGTCCATTAAGGCCTATTCTACATTAACAACCAGGCTTAAAACACAAAAACTTTACTACTGATTATTTATTTGAAACTAATGGACTAATAGAGTCTTTGTTGATCCAAAAGGGACAATCATTTTCACATCATTCATTTCCAGAGAGCATCAGATGTTCAGAGACCCACATCACTCTGACCCACATAAAGTGTCACATTAACCCAAACTACAGCATACATTCAGCAGACTAGACACACAACCTCAGAGACACATGAAATGACACACACCATACCCCCCTCCCCCCATAATCATAATAGTGGACAAAGCAAACAATAACACAGACGGATAGGGTGGGATGGGTAATTGTTTAGTGTAGTTAGGTCAGAGGGGACAAAACATTTTTCCAGGGTTCTGTATCTGTTGCCACATGGGAGTAGGGTGAAGAACCGGTTTAGGGGGTGGTCAGGGCTGCTTGTCATGGTGCAGGCAAGATGTGTGAAGGCTGCGTCATTTGCATCAGTGAGGCTGGGGATTGGGAAGGTGTATTATTTTGAATGCTAAATGTTCTTACTGTTGATTAGCATGTTGAAGAGAAAGGGAGAGTATTAGAGTAGAAGGGGTGGATGATGCTTTTGTAGAGTAGCAGAAGGAGATGGGGGACAACATTCCACATCACACAAAGAGCCTTTGGATTGTCCATTTAAACCACCAAAATGTAAATTATGTTTATTTATGTTTTACAAAAAATATTGATTAAGGCTGTAATGTAGAAAGCAATACTCTATACATCAGAAGAAAAAAGGACTTTTATTTTTTTTCCTTTTATATTAGGTCCTTAATAACATTAAACATTTTTGTAAAATAGATAGATTTTTAATGTAATGCAAAAACTATACAATATATACAATGTTCATCTTTCCTTATTTTCAAAACAAACTGTACACTATTATGAGTCTTAACTGAAGTGTCAGCTCTGTAACAAAATGGCGCAATATATTGGCATTTATATGCAACATAAATAATTTAATATGTATGCTTACCCACTGGGATTTCTTTCATAAGCCATGAAACTCACTGTGAAAAAAATGTAGCCTTTTGATAACAAAATGTAGATTTTCTGTTACAATGATGAGAGGTATGAGAATTCAACCAGAGTGGTCATGGGAGCAGGAGAAAAAACATTCAATCTTCTCAAAATGCCATTTCATTGAATACTGTAAAAGCTATTGAGCAACTACTGATTCTGAAAGCCATGACATACCTCCCTCTCCACCTGTGTGCATGAACACCCCCTCATACAGAGAGTAGAATGAACACTATTCTGGTAATAACAATATATACCTTATGCAGACAACTTTTGACCCTCTCACCTCCCAAAGGTTCAAACAGATCCTTGCCTTGCTGTGGTGCTCAAAGACTCTAGAAAGATAATAATCTTTGCTGGTGCTCCCACTCTGGGGCTGAGGGTGAGAGCTTGCCGTTTTACTGTCACATGATTCAGTTTTATAAGTCTCTGTGTGTGTGTGTGTCCGTGCACGTTTGATGGTGGGAGAGTAAAAACAGCGACTGGCAGATAACAGGTGTTTTCAGACAGCATTCTGAAAGTGGCATGCCTGTTTCCTGGTACTAGCTTGGCAGCATGGTGGTGTTGCTCCGCCTGGTGGGCCCTAGTTCTTGAAGGCTCCACAGCGGCTGGCACGGCTGATGAACTCCTTCAGCATGTGACCATCAATTTGCCAGAAGGCAGCCGTTTGTGTCACCTCGGTAAGGTGGTTCACGCAGAACTTGAAACAGAACTCTTCCAGGTCCTCCACATAGACACACACATACACATGCACAACACACGCATCAGACAGAAACACACTGCTGTGGTTAACCATTAACAAGAAATCACAATATTTCATTGCAAACTCAACTGACCCATGTAGGATTTTTTTTGTTTAAACCCTTTCCCCCAATACAGATACAGAGCAAAGAATGACTCAATTTTATTGTCACATACTTCTTTTATCAGTGTAAACAAATGTAGTGAAATTACAGGTGTCTATGTGCCTAAAAAAAAGAGAGAGCGAGGCAAAATAAATACGTGTGTGTGTGTGTGGGGGGGGATTCCTATACAGTATGAAGGTTGTAGAAAGGTGTGGAGAAAGGCCACAGTTATGTCATCATGGATATATGATGCCATTCTTTTAGTAATTTTACCCATATACATTTTGCACACTTGAAAATATCTAAACCTTTTCACAGAACATGCTTTGGGTGTGTTGCTTACTGTAGCAGGAGATATCTACAAACAAACAATTTGATGTTGACTCACCTCTGCATCATAGCGGATGGCGGCAGAGAGCAGGGAGAAGGCATTTTCCACAGTGATGCCTCTCTTGATGATGTGTTGGCACAGCCGTTTCAAACGGTTCTCACAGTAGGAGGTGGCCAGGTCCAACAGCCCTACAGACACAGACAGGCTTTACACACTCACAAACTCAAAAGCACACAAACACACATACAGATGGTACTTTCCCAGCACATTTTGTGGTACTCCGGGACACTGGGAACGTATTCCCACAGTGGCTAAGAGGCAGCATTAGACCTCATGTAGCTCTGTCTCTAATCAAAGGCGTAGCCAGGTGTATATTGGGAAGTTTTGCACAATAAAACAAGCATGTGGAAACATACAACTTATTGAAACTACGTGGGATTGGGCAAAAATAATTATAAAAATATTGTAGGTCCATCATAATTTTGAAAAGAACTTTGCCCGATGACTATGTTTGATTGTAGACCTTGACACAATTGTTATTTTTATGAGCATGGAGAACATGGAAAAATACACAGATAAATGCCCTTTCATGCTTAAAAGTTAGCGGAAACATATACAGTACCTGTCTAAAAAAAAAGCTGCCATTGTAAATCAAAAATACTTCTGAAATTTTATTGAACTATCTGATGTTGGCAAGTTAGCAAGGTTAACAAGTCCTGGCAACAAACCTATGGCTCGTTAGTGATGCTGGTGTGTTTGGGTGGGTTAAAACAAGTAGGACACAGTTGATGAGGGTCGATAAGGAAGAGGGTTTGAATCCTCGGAAATCACGGAAATCACTGTGACAACGTGGCCTTCTAACATGGCTATTGAAGGTGAGCTGCAAATTTCAAGCTTAGCCTACAAAAGTGTCCCAAATAAATGCCATTTTCTCTTAGCATATTGTTTCAACTGAGCCATCACGATCTCAGCTGTCTAAATATGCGTTAAAACGTCAATCCCTGATCTGATTTAAATAAAAACGCTTAAAACATGTACACAAAATATCCTCAGTTGCCAATAGGGAGCCCTGTTTTTTCGCCGCCTGCCCTGTCATATTACCGGTGTCTCCATACGGTCTCTTTACCAACCTTGAATCTGGACGTTTCATTTGCTGAGCATTTTTGCCATTAAAATGGTTTGTTTTTATTTAAATGCAAATAAAACTGCTGTGTATTAATTTATTACTTACACACACACACACATATATATAGACAAAATTGTTGGCACCCTTGACAGTATTTCTCACATAAAAGCATTGTATTAACGTTTTTATTCTCTTTGTGTGTATTGGCACAAAACAAAAAAAAGGAGAAAAAATTTGGACCACTCTATCTTTGCAAATTGCTCCAGGTCTCTCTTATTGGAAGGGTGTCTTTTCCCAACTGCAATTTTAAGATCTCTCCACAGGTTTTCTATGGGATTAAGATCTGGGCTCATAGATGGCCACATCAGAACTCTCCAGCGCTTTGTTGCCATCTATTTCTGGGTGCTTTTTGAAGTAAGTATGGGGTCATTGTCCTGCTGGAAGACCCAAGATCTTGGACGCAAACCCAGCTCTCTGACACTGGGCCCTACATTGGGACCCAGATCCTCAGATTTCATAATGCCTTATACATCTTTGAACCTCCATCATGTTTGACTGTAGGTACTGTATTCTTTTCTTTGTAGGCCTCATTCTATTTTTCTGTAAACAGTAAACTGATGTGCTTTACCAAAAAAGCCCTGATGTTCCCTGAGCCTGCAAAACAGCTTGGATTTCTTTGGCACCTGCTTGGGGCTGCTTATCCACCATCCAGACTATCCTGCGTTGCAACCTTTTAGTCATTTTTCTCTTCCGTCCATGGCCAGGGAGGTTAGCTACAGTGTCATGGATTGCAAACTTCTTAATTTTGTTGTGCACTGTTGACAAAAGAAAATGTAAATCTCGCCAATACAGACAAACAGATATAAACCTGTGTATAGCAAAACATGTGTTAATACAATGCTTTTCTGGGAGAAATACTTGATTTTCTGGAAAAATGCCAACAATTTTGTCTATGACTGTATGACTGTAAGTATGACTGTATGTATGTATGTATGACTGTATGTATGTATGTATGTATGTATGTATGTATGTATGTCTGTATGTATGTATGTATATATATATATACACACACACACACACGTGTTAGCTTGTTAGCTTATTTCTTCATGATTAAAAAAAAAAAAAAAACAATCAACAGGTTTAACGCTAGAACCACCAACATTCCAGCCCTCCTAGAACCATCATACATCTTTTGTGAGTGTCCATGTCTTAAATTTCACAATATTTTAATCAATGGTGCGGTGTCAAAGTTGGATGACTTCACGTGATTCTAGCATTGCTAAGCAACTGGGAGCAGCGCGATAGAAAAATGACAGCTGTAAACGGTGATTTAAATAAGGGGGTAAAATGACTCCTCTGTGGTTCTAGGTAAAAATGGTCATATTTATGTTGAGTTTTATCACACACTCACCAAAACCCACTAGATGATTAATAAATCAATTTTAGAAAAAATAGTGAACTTCAAGATGTAGGGGGTTTATTTTAAAGGAGTCCTAGAATTCAAAACCACATTTACGTTGTTCCTGTTGAATTTAGGGTCCGAGTGGTGTCTAAGGACCACACCAAAAACTTCACCGCCTTCTCCCGCCTGCTTTCGTATGCAAATTCAAAGCTAGAAATGGCCGTGTTGAAATGGGTCAATCTGAACAGAGCTCAAATAACGCATAATAGGCGCCCAGCCCCTTTGGATACAGCCTCTCATTTGCATGTTCCAGCCCACTGTAAGTTTGGTTAGCTAATGGCTTTGGCTCTAGCTTCAGCCCTGTAGATTAGGCCAATCAGCCTTTGGGTAAACTGGCCAATCAGCACGCAGCTCATTTCATTATTCATGAACTTGCTGAGTGGGCGGGAAAAACAAAGTGTTTCATTGCAGGGCTTATTTATGACCTTGTATTAGGCTCTCTTGCAGTGCTCCTGGGGCGTTTTCAGCCCCACAAATTTACATATGCCATTATTTAGACTCAAAGATCAATTCCTAATGGTCACAAAACGTGTTCAATGCAAACTTAAAGACATGAAACATTTCATTTTCTGTGGTGACCACGATGTGATGGCTTATTTGGGCTTCAGAATCATGGATAAGGTCCGATCACGCGAACATGTCTGAGGATTGGCGGAGATTGCATGGGGACGTTCACAAACAATGAGATTGACGACGATTCGGGTCACGTTGAAAGTTAGTAGGCTACGGACAATGTCAATAACTGTCAAATTTTGAGTCAATAAAAAAATGTGTCCCATTGAAGCACACGGACGCTCAACGTCTATGGGCAAAACCATGCTGTTCTTGCTGGTTCATATCACAATAGAGACACTAGAGGGCAGAAAAGAGCCCACCATTAAACCAAACGAAGAAAAAGTAATTCTATGAAAACGGCGCTATGGGAATGAACAGGTAACAACTAAGTCAGTTATTCTAAACGAACTCGTCTTTGAGATTAACATGTTCTAACGCTTTTGTAGTCAATAAAATGTTAAACACAACCATACATATTTGACCATTTAGTTTTTGACATTTTGGGGGAAGCTGAGCTTCCCTTGCAGTCTTAGAGAAATCGCCTCTAATATATTACATATACATATATATATATATATATATATATATATTTATAAAGGTTGCTGGCTAGGCTAATTTTTTTTTTTTTTGCCTACTTATTACGTTTGATTCCATTCCCACTCCCGTTTGAAGTCCTCGGTTCGGCCCTGCCCAACTCCGGGGCCGGCCTGAGGCCGTTTGAGACCCGGCCCTGGGCCAGCCCCGATAATGGAAAGACGTCAAACCCGAGACTTTACCCCAAACACCGGTGTTTTACCCCGTAGTGGAAATGCGCCACAGGTAAGGAGTTTCTAGCACTTATCCAGAAATGTTTTTGATAAAAAATTATTTATCATAGAATAGGCCAGTAAGCTGTAGGCTATGTGGGATGGATAGCCCATCTGAATGTTTTTGGATGCCGCCTGTGATTTATTATTTTTGGGCATAGACTAGCTACGGTGTAAATCAAGGGAAATAGTAATGATTATGCCTATTCTCAGGTATAGACCACAAAAATAGACTTGATAGGCCCGCCAAACACTGCCAGAACAATAAGAACAAACAATATTTTACGTTCCGAACCGGTTCAAAAACGTTAAACATACCTGAACAGTTCGGAACAGAATGATTGAAAAATTATTTAGTTTTCAAGCCCTGCAAGTAGGTCTCAACTCTTGGCAGAAAATGTGGACATACACTGATATTCTTGCAGAAGAACATGAAAATAAAGTGAACCAAGGAATGCCGTTTTAAATAATGCAGTGTGTTTGCTTTGCTTTGCAATATGTTATATCGATCATTTTATATGTGTTTAACATATTTCCGTAGCACTTTAAGTTTAAACAGAACATCCAACCATATGTATCCAAATACAGCACTTTAATTTCAAATTTAAAAAGTATTGCTGATGGCAATACACATTGTGCTTGTTGCCAAATAAATGAAAAGTATGTTGAAATCATCAATGTGCTCCTCCTTATCAAGAAAAAAAAAAACAAAAGCAATAAGAACCGTATCAAATCGAAAACTTCACCAGTATAAAGTACACCTGTGCACTACTCATGACGTCAGATCA